>OY804521.1:33604151-33758406 GCA_963680855.1 Lepeophtheirus nordmannii
TTGGTTCTTGTAATAGAATGTGGAATATACTACAGATTATTTATGTCTTCATTTTACTTAATAAATTACATAAAAGTCATTTATGGAAAAGATGTTGTGAAATTACCAGAAACTCTCATTTCGTTTTTAATAGAATTATTATATTGGACATTACCCTCATTTTTGAATTCCTCCATTGTTTTAATGCTCATGTAAATAAAACAATATGATAATCATATTTAAATCGATCAAAGATGCGAAATTCTTTTGTTTTTTGAAATTATCAACATCTAATTTAGAAAATGAGCTGGCTGTTCATTACAAGATTATTTTCAAATCTCTATATTTTTGTTATATACATAAAAACTACATATTTTAATTATTTAAATTTATTTTTCTAAGAGATATATGTATATGTTGCACAAAACCATGAGATTAAAGGTGATACATATTGATGAGAAAAGAAAAAAGACAAGTTTAACTCATGTAAACAGAGAGAAAACCCAAAATTAGGTGTTTTAGTGTCATATGACGAAAAAACCCTAGCTTAGATTTTTTTTTGAGTTAAAGTCAATTTATTTTATCTTCAAGATATTCCATTAACCTCAATTTAAGTCTGTTAAACTAATTTTTTTTACGTGTAGCAGATAATTTTGACTGGAATCGAAAGTTTTGTCACAGTCTTTTTAGGTAGTTACAGACAAGTAAATTTCTATACCTATTTAATTTTCCAAGTTTAAAAACGTATAATCTTTTTCAATGAGTTCATAGTTTGTACATATCTCTTTGGATCTATGGTAAACATTCCGTTTTATCCATGTCAATCGAAAAAGTTTTTTTTAAGGATTTAGTACAACATTGAAAAAAATAGTGCAAAAATTGAACGAAATATCCTCTCAATTCTTCATTAATAATTATTTTTAAATAAAAAGAAAAAGTAATACTCACTCAAGGAGATATCAACTGGAAAAAAGAGTTTGTCTGTGTAGTTTATTCTTTAGTTTAAAAATCAAACGTCTCTTCTAGAATTTCTTAGGAAATTGACTTTCAGCAAAATCCCAAGAAATTCGGGATCTCAGTAATAAACAATAAAATCTAAGCATTGATATTTTACATTAAAAAAATAACTTATTCCTCAAATACAATATTGAAAAATCAAAAAGTTAGCACATGTTTCCTCCATTCGAAACTTAAGTTACACTTTAATATTTATTCGTTTTGATATTTGCCAATTAATATCTAAACAAGGAGTCTCTAAATACTCAATTAAATATTTAGGTAAACAAAAATATTTTTCTAATCAAAAATTTTAAAATCTCGAAACAGAAATTCAATCAAACTCCCGAGCTAGAAGTCAACTCATTGATCACATGTAATTCTTTATATTAAAAGTATATATATATATATATATATATATAACATCTGAAATGTTCCAGATATACATATATTCAAGACACTGAACATTTGTGCCTATATGGAGCAGTTTTCGAAATCATTTACGTGGCACATAAATAATCTGTAAGGTTTTTTAGGTGTAGTTGTTCCTAATTACTTTTCATATATCAATATATTACATTTATGATGCACGTGTAGTCTACATATAGTCTATAAGGAGTAGAAAAAAAAAGAGATAAGGAACGTATATTGTTGTTGGTAAGTTGCCCCAATATTGGGGCATTATTAATTAGCATAAATCGTACAAACTTTAAGCCAAGTAATTCTTCAATATGTATTATTTAATTGTGAATTTAATTAATTAATTATCTATAGTATAAATGTATAATAATCCAAAGAAATTTCAGAAAAACATGATCCCTAGAAAAAAAACATATTTTTTACCTAATTATCATATCATATGTAAATACAAACACATTCTTTCCATATTTAAACATAAATGACTTACAAACCAAATAATTCATTTTGTTTTTTCAAATTATTATTATTATTATTATAATGAAAATTAAGGAGAATACAAAAAACTCAATAATTAATGCTAGTAGATAATTAAAAAGTTTGATTAGAATTACAATGATATAAATCACTATACATCATGTAAATTTCAAAGTTTTGTATTAAAAAAAAACACACAGAACAGAGTCTTCGTACTTTATGACTAATTAAAGCAGTAAGATTTATGTAATTAATCCCTTATTTACTTTTTCTTCACATAAATCTCAATTCCCCCACTCCTTCTTATGAAAAAGTAATTGATGAATGTAAAGTCATTTGCGCTGAGAGGTTTTTTTTTCTTTACTTCTTTTTCCCTATAAATAAATTATAATGAACCACCAAGAAGAATAAATGAATGGTGGTTATTGTTGAGTTAAAATGAAATTCATGTTGAATCCCTTTGTCTTCTTTCTTCCTTACATGTACATCAGGAGGAGGATGTAAATGAACATGATTTATTAAACCACAAACCAGACTTGTCAGAGATACATAATTACTTGTATAGTTGCAACAAGTGTTTGTTTGTCTAAATTTTAGGCCATTTGAGGTGTGCATTCACATCAACTCTGCTGCATATTGATCGACTTTATATCTGAGATGATGATATATAGAAACAATGATAGGGTTTTTTTTACCGAAATGCAGTTCCTTGCAGATGACCTTTCTTTATTAATTGCTCTACAATTTCTATTATTTTTATTATTACTCAATTAGCTTTATGTATAGAAGGTGCGATTTGGAGCAAAAAATGATCCTTTTTTTCATATTCATTCTAAAGTTACATCTAGGAGCAAACCTTGGTATTTATGACGTCATAAACAGGAATGAGTAATACTGATGAAGGGTACTAAAAAATGAAGATCATCATTACTTATTCACCGGTGAATACGATAAGTGTACCACTATAAATTATTATTATTTGTCTATTTGGTAAAAATTATATTTATCACTCCTTAGAAGGCAAAATCACATGTTAGCATGCATAATGTTTTAAAAAAAGGACTGATACATAAAAATTAGACAATTATATAAAAGCTATATTAACGAATATTTTATAAATTTTGTTTTCTAAGTAGCAAAATTTAGAACTATAAAAAAAGTCTTCTCCTATGAAGTATAAATAGCTAGACAATAAAAAAGACTGTTTTCCCCTTTTCTTGTCTTTTTTTTTCATGATCGTTTTTATGAATTATCTGACATATTTACTATTTTAGTTAAATAAAATAATAGAACTTCTATAAGGTACGACTGATTTCGCTGGAATAATATTTGCCTAAAAAATTTCTTAAATGTAAAATATTCTCTACCAAAAATCATCAAATTCTATGATAGTCAAATTGTTTTATTATGGTGTAACCTTTTAGAACTTTAATTAAATATGCGATAAACTAAACCACGATCTATCAGCTTCAAGTTTGGCATCTTTGGAATCTTAAACATCTAAAAGAAGGGATGCTTGAAAAGTGTAGCCTTGAGCCAAACTTCACTGCTTTCTAAACTACACAATTTATATGTATGTTCTATAAATTTGGTGAATATATTTGAGCTGCCTTCAAATAAATAAAAAAATACAAATTCCATTTTGGGAAATTATAAATAAATATATTTTTTTTTCTGACATTGTATTTTAGACATATCTTTGAAAGAAACTCGATTGAAGGAAATTATGTTCAATAACATGTTGATGTAACTATTGGTCTATTAAACATATACATTACATATGGTTACATGTTATACACATAAATGTACTTTCATACATTCATTTAACATTGCTATACACTGGGGAAAAGTCGTTGTAACATTTGATTTCTTTATTTAATTAGCAAAAATTTCAAGTTATTTCCATTAGTTAATTGGCTTGTTAAAAGTAAATACGTGCGTATAAAAATTAACTTTGTAGTCCTACCCTTTTCAGCTAAAGGTTTTAAAAAAAATTCTTAATGCCTTCTAGAAACAAACATATACACCTATGTATGTATATTATACAACAAATTTATTTTCCCTATTTTTTTATTGAATTTCTAAAGCTGAATAGTTTAGTTCTTGTAAAAAAAAATAATAAAAAAAATGTACATATATATGTGATATGTTTCATAGAAACGATCCTAGAAAAAAACAACAAAAAAAAGGAGAAAACAGTCTTTTTCATTTTCTAGCTATTTATAATTCATAGGAGTAGACACTGACTTTTTTATTATTCTAAAGTTTACTACATATAAACAAAATTTATAAAAGATTCGTTAACATATCTTTTAGACATGTTACGATTACCGTATTAACGGGTTCATAAGAAATGAATATCTTCATTTTTTATTTTTCTACTTTTTAAATCATCAGCATTACTCATCCCTATCTTTGACGTTATAAGTACCAAGGTTTGCTCCTAAATGTAACTTCAGCATGACTTTTTATGTATCACACTTTGCTCCAAATCACACACTCTAGAGGACTAATTGAGTAATAATAAAAATAGAAATTGTAGAGCAATTAATAAAGAAAAGTCATCTGCAAGGAACTGCATTTCGCCAAAACAATCCTATCATTGTTTCTATGAAACATCTCACATATATGTACATACATTTTCAGTTATTTTTACCCAGAAAGACAACAATTAATTCAATGTTGTCAGTAAATTGGAACAAAATGACATGTATGTGCATATATACCTAACTAAAACTGCTAATTAAGTATGTATATATATATATTTGATTAAATATCATAATATTATGTAGCTAAAATTTTTTTTAATTAATTAATCAAATACAATTATGAGCGACTATTTTTATAATAAAAATAAAGTGTATGGTCAGTGTGCTAAGTTTCTTTTAGCTCTTAGTGGATCTAAAAAAATAGAAGATAAATTAATTCATTAATTCAAATCATCCTTGGTCAATCTTTTGATATTTGAATTTTATTTTTTGTAGACTTTTTTTCTTACTTGAACAGGTAGATTGTACATTATTTGTAATTGAGGCTGTAAATTCATTTGGATCTCCATATATAATTTTGCATATTTTTTATATATCTTTATTTACAAGTGATAGAACTTTGGGCTCTTAATTTTTTTTTCTTGTAATTTACATCAGAGAATATTTATCGAGTCTAGGAAAATTCATCGACCATCAATTCATCTATGGAAAAATTCATCCACTTTTTTCTCCCAACGAATACTTTCAACAGCTTAAAGCAAATTTGTTTGGCAGGATTTTTCACATGAACACAGACCAGATTTAGATTATATAAAGCAATTTTGTATATAAAATAGCAAAAATTATTATTTTAATTACATATTTAGGATTTGTATTTGAGACTATAACAAAAACCGTAAATTATATTTATTTTTAGATTTTGAAGGGTGTTGTTTTTTTATTCCAAGTTAACAGAGGCTCCTTTAATTTAATAAACCCCTTTCTTTGCGAATTGAACGAAGCAAAAACGATGGTATATAAAAAGGTTTATTTCTACCTATGTTAATTAGATTTAAAATAATTACCGATAGATGTAAAATTAACAAATATGAAGAAGCACTTATATATAGGAAATGACAAATTATAATTAAAAGCTGGTTCATCATGTGGTTAACAATCTAATCAGAGGCAGTAATAGATGAACACAAATTTAATCTAAGCTGTAAAAAGTATCCATTTGGATAAAAATCGATGAATTGATGGTCGATTAATTTACCGAACACCATATTTATCAATGTGTTACTTTCATTAGAAAATTACACCATAAACATGATACATCTTAATTGAAAAAAGATTACGACAGTACTCGTAATGAAAAAAATGCAATGATAAGTTTTTGACCATCGAATACAAACTCAATCATTGCATTGTCTTCATTACGCCTATTTTTGCTTTTTTTTTTCCATTATAATAATTCATACCTATTATTTTTTTGGATTACAACGTGTATCAAATAACATATTGTACACAGCACTTATTACTTTTGATAATATATGAACGGTACCTTTGTTTGTCTAATTATATACCTACAACATATGGTTATTCATAATTAACTATGACTAAAAAAGGAGAAAAAGGTTCGTAATAAATAGGCCTATGAATGTGATTCAGAACAACAACAATTGGAAATAATAAAAAATTGAGAAAAAGAAATTAAGTAAAAAAAAACAACCAACCATCATCTTTTAAATCATTAAAATTTAGAAAACACAGCATGATTTAAATGCCTACACACGTATCAATGAGTAACTTTCATTAGAAAATTACAAAAATTCACCATAAACATGATACATCTTAATTGAAAAAAGATTACGACAGTACTCGTAGTGAAAACAATTCAATGATACGTTTTTAACCATCGAATACAAACTCAATCATTGCATTGCGAAAATATTCTTTTTTTTTTTTTTTTTAATTTGACCACCGAACAAAACTTTGGTTTGTGCAAAGAATTTTAAATTCAATACCCGGAAATTTTACATAGAATTGAACACACTAATTACAAATATGATTTTAGTTTCTTCGTGTCATGTCAGGTTTTTAAACATTTTCGAATGAGGAGGAAGTATTTTTACACTTTCTTTAGGGTTATTGTAAAAATTATGTATATTTAAAAATAAGCACATATCCACACACAACTACATGTTAAAAGTATATTACATAAAGTACATTTAATATTCATTCATTTTACAAGACAATTGTCCATCAAGTACAAACATACGTAGAAAAATGAATGAATGAATGCTCCTTAGTTCAAAATTCTTTTTTTTAAATAGTTTTATTTGAACATAAAGAGCATTTTATTTATTATCTCTTCAAATGCTAAAGGAACTCTTTTGAAGTACATATATCATTTGAATTTTTAAAAGAGTAGACATACGGCTCTAGTAGACACTTTGTTTGCTAGTAATATTGGTATGAATACATTTTTTTTAAATCAAAGTTAGGTCTACAATCAACATAATTAAGTAGAAATGAATAAAATTAGAAAAGGAAGCAAATCAATACAGATTTAACCCTTAAAATTGGACTTGATACCATTTGGGTCAAATAAACTAATATATGTATAAATGACAATTTTTATATAATAGATTTGATTAATTTAGTTCTTACCATCATCTGTTTATTTGTTACACATTGTCGCTGTAGATTAATTAGTAAAGTTACAGATTTACATATAAGTAGGTATATTTAATCACATAATAACAAATAATAATAATTGTAATTACGAATTTCAAATTTTAATACTTCAAATAACATACATGATCATCAAATTCTATCTGACATAGAGTCACGTGTTAATCTGTATCTAAAAATTGATTTGTAGAAGCGTTGATCTTTCCCCAATTGAAAATTTATCAGTATGGCTATTGATATATGTAAATATAACACTATACATCAGTCTGTCCCGTTTTTGGGTCAATCTATTATTTGTCTCCACCAAAGGCGCAGATAAAATTCCCCTGTCGATTAATGAAAAAATGAGAGCTGGAGAGTTTCAGCCTTCATAGGCCATTTATGTGACCTCTTAAGCCATTTGAGGTTAATAGGCAGCAGAATTTTATCTGAAGCTTTGGTGCAGACAAAGAATGAAAAATTATTTGTTTGACAAAGGGCTTGAGAGATCTGCAGTTTAAAGAAATTAGGTCTTGAATTTTTATGAAGCTCCTTTGAGATCTAATTTTTTTTAAAATAAATAAATTTAGTAGCAATAGGATAAATGACAACTTTTTATAGTTTTGGGCCTACATGTTGGGCTATCAGGAGCAAAAATTGGTTTTTACAGATTTTATTTAAAATTACATATCTTAAAATTTTGAATACAATTTTATTCTATTTCTAATAATTTTAAATATTTATTTGAAAAAATATTTCTTATAAGAATACAAAGCTCAGTATCGACTCTTAATTTAAATAATTATTTTAGTTTATCAATGTATCCGACTAAAATATTACTAAAGAGTGTAGCACATTGAGCTTTTTTGTCCACTTGCAACCTCGACTGACAAAAAGGAAAGGAAAAACATATGGTAGCTACCCTTTTGTATTTTCTTTGTTGCCAACTTGTTAATATTTTGCAGAATTTATTATTTAGAAATAATAAATATTTATAAATTCTATCAATCACAGACCAATCGTTACTACTTGTAATTTATCAAAAATTCAAAAAAAGGGCGCGCAATCCTTGATTTAATATATTTTTTATGCATCAAAATCATAAATAATAAGAATACCCTTTTTGAGTTTATAACACGTAGAGTCAGCTGCTTTAAATCAAAATAGTCAAATGATGAAAATCAACTGAAGGGAGAATACAGTGTGTTTTTGTTTATCCCAAAAAGTTCGTCGTGTAGATAAAATGGTTTAGTGTCGCTATACAATGAGCAAGGCAAAATATCCTAAAATAATTATACCTATAATTTACTTATTATGTATTTATTAATTAGATATTTATTCATTTTTTGGAATGATTAATTAATTAAATTTACATCTCAATGTACTCAGATGTCTCCTGAGTTCCTGATTCTTCAGAAGAATTAAAGATATTGCAGTATTTTTGAAATATTTTCCTACTTTTATTTGACTTTGGAATTGAAATCGAATACATTGTATCAATCTTATTGATACTAAAAATCCTGAGACCTTATTGATCAGCGATATCTTTAATTTTCATGAAGAATCAGGATCCCAGGAGTAGTTTTTTGAGTCCACTATAATGTAGATGGATAAACCTAAAAATTCACCGTTAGATCTCTCCAAATTCACCCAAAGAGTATAGAGTATGTGAACGAGTGAAAGATTTTGAGGGAGAGAAGCCACAATAAACGCACACTCATCTAAAAATATTTATTAGCAAGGGATCATTTGATTCCAATGCTTCTATGATACATCTGTACATATATATATATATATATATATATTACAAAATGGGTAGACCAAATTAGAATGGCTAAAGAAAGTTGTTTATGATGAAAAAATTGAGGGAATTGTTTTATGACTAAACAATACGAAAAACAGAGTTACAAATCTTTTTAGTTTAAGAATTTAAATAGTAAATTATTTTGCATATACATATATTTAGTACAATAACTTCTAGTAAGTTTTGCCTCCAAAGTAAGTTTTTGAATCGATGAAAAGTCAAAGTTACAAAATTATAATTAAAACTTCAATGTAAATAATTTGCTGGTGTTTTTTTTTTTTTTTTTTTTTTTTTTGGCTAAATACCCTTCTTTCATTTCTTATTATGACAATTTGCTCATCATCTTGTGAAATATTAAAAATTCCAAGGCCATATTTAATTGTCAATCTGACCATGTTTCTCTTTTCATCATCAACATTCTATACAATCATTTGTTATTCATTAAAGAATAAAATTAATTAATGTTTTTTTTAACATAATTTTAATTACAATATATGTATATATATATATATTACCTATCTAAGTAGAACAAACAAAATATCTTTAAAATTTGAATCTTTGGAGTAGTAAAAATATGTATATTCTTAGAGCATAAAGAACTAAAGGGAAAAGGAAGGCTCGCCGACGAATTTTCCCCCTCCTTTTTGCTCTTTTACCAAAGATATCCGCTTATTAACTTAGCTTTTCTTTCCCACTCGTTTTCAGTTACAATTTATTTCTTGTGAACCTATCTGTTATCTTTAGTCTGTTAGTTTTTTTTTTTGTTTTTTTGTTACAAAAAAAAAAGTCATCGTTTTGTTTTCATCATCAAGTGCTCAACGACAAATATAGTATACAATTCAAAAATAATTTATTCCATATTATTTTGATAAAGTACATAGACAAAAAACATTGAAGAAACTGCAAGGACTTTCTAAAACAATACTTTTTAGGTATGTTGTTGAAATATATAATATTATATACCTAGTTGTGGGTAATTTAATTGATCTTTAAAAGGAAGCTTAGACTATATATACATATATATACATGGCCCATAATTCAGTATTTTTTTTAAAGACCTTTTTTCCCCTCTCCTTTGCATCTAAATACAAAGCACCTTTATGTATAATTTAGCTTATTAATATGACTAACGATTGTTTCCTTTCTTGTTAAGATGTGAGAGCCATGCTTTGTTCAATGAACAATTAGACGCAGTACTTCATTTAATATTACTCTTGTCAACAGTATGTATTATTAGAATGACAGCATGTTACTTCCAAATCTAATATTAAGACATTCCCTTCATCATCTTATTTCTTTTCCTATTGATGTCATTTTACATATTATTACATATGTATATATACTATATATATATATACAACTATTTGTCTTTGAAGTCTTTTTAAGGTCTTTTATTTTGAAAAAAAAAAAAAAATATATATATATAAAAGACTTTTGTTTTTTTGCTTTTTAAAGTCTATCAAAGGTATCTACTCTTTATAAAAAGTGAAAATTAGAATAATTAATATAAGAAAAATTCACTGGATAAATACAATTGCTTTAATTTTACCTTATATTGATTCCAAAAATATTTATAGAAAATTCACAAATATATTTATCTCTTGTAATGCATATGAAATGGGGAAAAAATATAATGAAGTAGTAACTATAAAAAAAGAATAACTAATTAAACTACACATACTTAAAATATTATTTTGAAGTAAGTTAATAAATATTTATGTTCACAGATACACATTTTTTTTTGTTTAATAAAAAATAAATGAGTTTTAAGTTTATTAATCAAAATAAAAGCAAAATATGATCAACATTTCAAAACTTTCAAACTGATGTTTTACTTGTATACAAATTAGATAATTGTATTTGTATCTCTGTATGTTTTCTCTATATATGTAGTATATTTTAATATTGCAAAAGTTTTGAACAAACGAAACAAATTTTCTAATGAACTATTTTACATAAATATATATATATATATATATATAAAACGTTGAAACATTCAAAAATTGATATTAAAGTCTGTAAACAAGGATCTCTCATTTCCTGAAAGGCTGACTTTCATCTAAATACCTGTAGTAAACAATAAATATTAGTAGGTTTAAAAATTTATTTTAAATTTATTAAAAAAAAAAAATTCCTAGAATACATTATTGAAAGATACAAAATTAGTTTATATTTCCTCTATTGGAAAATTAAATATGGGTTAAATATTTGTTTTTTATAGTTTTGATGATTGTCATTTAGATGATGTAAGTCTAGTTATTAAAAAAGTAAGGAATAAAACACACTTTTTTAGTATCAAATATGCAAACAGTATATTTATATATATGTATATGTATAAACTATTAATAAAACAATTAGTATCACAAAAATAATCTTTCTATTATAAATTTTGAGTATAACATTTTAAACAACAAACAATGATCACTACTTTGATCAATTAAACGTGTTCCCAATTTGGTTACAAATCAACCTCCTGTCTTGAAATTAACACCTTTAGACTCTATTGAAGTAGATAATTGTGAAAAATTAATTTTTTTTCATATTATGGTGCTTGACTGAGCATCATTTGCAAGGCATTTAAGTAAAAATCAATATGTACTTAACTTTTAGTTTAATAAATCATGATCTATATACAGTGCGGTCGAGCAAATTGTAGACAAATACATATATAGATATTTTACTGATATGTATGTACATAAATATTGTGCAAGAATCGTAAGGAGCAGAAGATTGACATTTTTTATTCTATTAATTTTGAAATTATTTGCACAACTAAATTTCAAAATGCCCCCGCCGCAATCATAGCCTCCACACTGGGCCTGAAACACACTCTGGCCAAAAAATCCTTTGACATGTTAACCCACAGTTTATCTGTTTACAAACTATTCGGAATCAACTACATTCGCTATCATGGTCACCATGAATCATAGTAATGGTAACTACATAGTCAGAAATACCAGATGTTTTTTATTTTTGATTGTGGCCGGGTTTTTTTTCCTACAATTAAGTTGCAATTATTATTGGAGTCATTATTTAATTATTCGAAATATACTACTATTAATACAAACGAACGAGAATGTCCTCAAGAATATGAGTGCAGTTCACACTCATTTTTGAAATATTTCAAATAAACTTGGTTCCTTGTTGACTTGAATGACACATACATATACCGTATTTGGAAAAAAAGTAGGTATTGGTGCTAAAAACACTTACTTCCATATTGTATAAGAGATTCCCCCCCCCCCCCTTATTTGTTAAGTAAAAATTTTGAGCAAAAAAGGATATCTAATACATGGGAAAATACGGTAATTTAATGAAGCCTATATTATCAAATAAGATTTCCTCTGGGTGTAAGGCCTCGTGTAAAAAAGGATTTAGAGATATTGAGAGAGAAACTCTAGTACATAGTATATGTAAGTCTAAAAAGGTATAAGACGGATCTCTTTTGTATCACCACGAACACTTGAGTAAATATTTTTTTCCTTCTTGATAATACTTTGTCGTTACTTTGCCAAAAAAAAAAAATGACAAGAGTATACTATTAGTGATATCATGGTTGTTTTATTTTTGATTCTGGATTATGTATATATATATATATATATGGTATATATACCATAAACTGTCTTCTTCTTTTTTTTAGCTTGACTTATAATTTAGATATACATACATATACTCATTATTCCAAAATATTCAAGTGTTGAATATGTTTCATGTTTGTAATGTTTCTACATTTATATGTAAATACCTATATGTAATTGTTGTGACTCTTTTAATCCCTCATCGGATATGAACATACATTTTTATAGTCAATTTAATTATTCTATTTACATACTTTGTAATAATATCCGATTAAACCATTTGTTGAATAAAACTCACATCAATCAAATATTAATAAAGAATAAATGGTTTTTTAATTAGTGATACAAGAGTATAATTTGTTTAATGTGCATGTTTGTACTAAATTCAGTATTTTATCACTGCTCCCCCCCCTCCCCTCACTAAAAAAAAAAAAAGAAATAAATAAAAGAAAACTAAACATTTTAATAAATGACTTATTATTCCCAGTACATCATATTTGTTTTTGTGGTTTGAATTACTTCTATAGTTACATTTATTAAAAAGAGTATCAAAACAATTTTATGCATAATACACTTAAAATATACAAGGTATATACATACATATATAAATATAAAAGCCTAGGAGGTTAATTAATTTAAACCTGGAGTACATATTTATATAGGAGGTATACAAATAAACAAAAAATATAGTTACCTTAGAAAAAAAATATTTTTTTTTGTGGTATTTCTTATTCTGTTTCTGGAAGAAAGAAAACGTTAAATATAAGCAACATACTTATACACAAATAAAAAAGTTTTTTGTTTTCCTTTATCAAAACATACAAATTTGCATAGGCCTATCATAGGTTTAATGTATGTATATGATATACAAATAGTCAAATCTGGTCTAACGGCCACTGCTTTAAGCCGATCACTAGAGTAAGCGGTCATATCTAGCTCCTCTGCAGGAAATTTACAACATAAATACACTGTATTAAGCGTGTACCTGCAATCCCTCGCCAGTGGTTACCCAAAATAATGCATACCAATACAGATGAACCTGCTTCATCCGTCACTATTTTTTAGTGCTTACTGATTGTTCAATACTAAACTTCAGAAGCTGAGCCCTTTATAAGTCTGAGATGGTCTAATGAGTACTTACTATTCATATTTTTTTACAAGAAGTCTGATCGTGTATAATTCAGATCCTGTAGATACATATACATTTATATGAAATAAATAAAATATTGGATGTACATAAATGAATGTTTTTTCCTCACGTGTATTTCTCTCTCTCTCTCTATCTGAGAATGAATATGACAATTTTAACAGAGCTACTGATGTATTATTAAAGTATTATTAAAGCTTAAACAGTTTGTAATTGATAGAAGAAATAACTTTTTTTAGTAATGTTATTGAAAATTATATTTCATTTTGTTATTAATACATATTATTATAATTAATGTTAATTTTATTCTAATTTTGATTATATTTTTATAAAAAAAAAGTTTTAAATACATACATGTATATTATTTGATATAGTTTATTTTGCAGTTCATATATTCTTTGATGCCCTACTTTCCAAATCATAGTTTAAAAAAAAACTTACCTGGTATAAGTGGTTACCTGCACTAAGCGGTAACTTTTCCAATGTTATGCACCTGGCCGATTAATACAGGTTTGGCTATATATATTGCATAGTTCTATAAAAAGTAATTTAGAATTAGAGTGATTATTTATGGACCAAAAAAAAAATATATATATATGTATGTATATTTTTAGGGCTGAAGCATCATGATCATCAGGTCTATAATTTTTTTTTTTTTTTTGAATGTTAAACTTATCATATTCCTCAATCATCAATGATTATTATATATTCGTTTTTAGTATACAGAGTAAGCAATTTATTTATTTGTGTTCAAGAGATATAATCTCTCAGTTTTTTCTTGGAATAAACATATAATTGCTTGCGCAATAAAACCCTTGTTCCCTTCATTCTATTTTGACAGCTACCATAAACAACATCCAAGACAAAAACAAATCCCTTACCAAAATATGTAGAAAATATTATCATAAATTTTTATTCTCCCCCCCCCCCCTCTTAAAAAGAAAAGAAAGTTGATTATGATGAATTGAAGGATTTAGGTGTGCTAACATGAAAATATTTCAATGATATATATATATATATAAACATATCATAATGTGTGTTATATCAATAAAGACATTTTTAGTGATTACTGAATCGATAAATCCCTTCCCAATATTTTTACTTAATAATTTTATTTTACCTATATACACTATTCTAAGGATTTGGATAAAGAATAATAATAAAAAAGTCTATTAACTCCATGTCTTTTGTGTTGCCTGATTTTTGAGCTTTCAAATAATAATAAAAAAAAAACATCTGTATTTGACTAGATGATTTTCTGTGAAAATAGATTATTATCAAATATTTTCCCTCAAAGATGAAATGCTAATACAATTTGCCGGTTTCTCTCAGTTGTACCTAATTGATAAATATTTAATGACTGCAAAGATTAAAAACTTGTCAAGTTAACAATGTACTAAGTAAACTTCACAGATGTATGTGACCAATTATCTTCTTGCACACTTTTCCAAATAAAGGTCAGGTTCATTTTTTGTATTTTTTAAATAGTTTGAGTCCTTGAATTTAATTTCAGTTTTTAATTATCAGGGTATAGTAATTACACTCTTTATATTTCATAATTAATTACATGACAATTTCTAGCTACAAAAAACAAAAACAAAACAGTAACAATAAAAGCTGCATATATTAATCAAACAAATATCATTCGGATATAAATGACTCAATAAAACTAATTAAAAAAGTAATATTCGTGTAAGTAGGTCTACACATGCATGGAA
Source organism: Lepeophtheirus nordmannii (assembly GCA_963680855.1). Lineage (NCBI taxonomy): Eukaryota > Metazoa > Arthropoda > Copepoda > Siphonostomatoida > Caligidae > Lepeophtheirus > Lepeophtheirus nordmannii. The sequence continues at coordinate 33,619,412 of OY804521.1, forward strand.
GTATATTGAGCCTACAATGTTAAGTATATTAAAGCTAATACAAATAAAACACAGTGTCAGTACACTGTTAAAATAACAGTACAATTAGTCCATCACAAAGGATTGTTATATAATCATTTTGATAAAATGAACCGATACGAGAAAGAGAAAAAAAGTCTTACATGAGAACACAATAAAATTAATATTTCATAAAAGCCTTTTTCATTCTGCATTTATCCCTGTTCATAATGCAAATTTTAACTCTTTTCATGCCAAGGTATATGTAAAAAAAAAAAAATATTAACTATTATAATAATATTACTTTGTCATTCTTGAAAAAAATAATTTTAATCCTTAGTCAACAGATTCCCAGTTTTAAAAATCATGTCATGTCTTTGAATAGATTGATGGATTCAACACTATAGAGGCCCGTTCCTTTTACCCTTTAAAAACATGGTTAATTATGCATGATTTATACATAAATTATTATTTGAATTGAATTGACAAGGCTTGTGAAAAAAATGTACTCAAATAATCATTTTTCATTTAAGAATTTAATTAAAACTAAATGAACCACGTTCCTACCTTCTTAGAAGCAATATAAAATGAATATGTAAAAGACTGAAAAATGGTTATTATTTGTTACTCTCAAGTTCCCATTGCTCATGAACTAAAAATAGTTAAAGTTTTCCTAAATATTTCTGTATTTACTGCCATATTACAATAAATTTTATTAGCTTTCATTTGGTATCACTGTCAATGCTATAGCATTATCTTCTGAGGAGTAATAATGCAAACACAGGCATACTATCTAGAATTTTGAAGTTTTTTTTTCCCCACAAAAACCCCTCTTGACTGTTGGGCTTTGAGTGACTAGTTCAAAAAAAAAACTCATTTTTTTCCTCAAATCATTGTGACAAGTTAAATATTTATAATACACCAATGACCGTACTAAGATATTTACCATCCTACATACAAAATTTCAGATCTCTACAAACTAAAAATTTTGAAATTTAATCTGCACAAATAAGCGTAGCAAATTAACATTTTACATATACATATTCTATGTAGAGATCCTGATAGATAATGAAGCTATCTAGATGACTTAGACCCAAAACAAAGTAAAAATAATTTTTTAATCACATTATGCAACACCTTATCAAAAAGAAATGATACCCTTTTTTTTTGCTTATAGGAAACTAATTCATCAATTTATCTGTCAAATTCTTACTCTAACTTACTCCATTAGTAACTCATAAAACTCCGTGATGACTATAGCAAAATTAAACTTACTTATGATGCATATATATATATATATATATTTATAAAAGTTATGATTGATAATAAAATTTCAAATGCAATAGCAAGACGTGATTGGTTCCTCTGCGTTATGTCACAAATAGTCATTTAATAAAGTCTACTACGTGTTGTATTTGATTTGCTACTGATTTTGTATGCCATTACTCCTTATTAGTGTTTTAAATGTGGATTTATTGAACTATTTCTAATTAAATATGTAGTAGAGTGGTTTATAACCCTCCCCATTAAATAGAAAATAGCCCAATAGCTGAGGGAGAGACATGTAATTTGCACAAATATATCTTTTTCCTTTATCTTTTTGAATGAAAGAATATATAAAATAAAAACCACAGTGAATATAGATCACATTAAGGTTCATTTCTTGAAAATATTTCCAACACTTATTAATCATTAATCAAGTTAGTTAGTTAGTTAGTAAATATAAACTGAACCATCAGAAAGGGAAAGTAAGGAGCTGTTATGTTCATTTTGTACTTATTTATACATATATATATATATATACAATTAATTAACTTATAGAAGAATATTTAGTTATAATCATAGTTCACCGTAATTAAAATTATTCATGCATGGGTTAAGTAACAAAAAACTTTTTATGTACATATGTAAACTGCTGATTTATTGATGAAGTTACAATCAATCACTTATTTTTTCTTTTAAAATGGAAACCAATTATTCAATTTCAACCATTTTTTATACATATTACACCACTTCTAATGAAAGCTAACAAACAACTATTGATTTTTGAAAGCATATATATATATATATAAATATATTTACGTAATACCTCCATCAAAAAATTATTATTTATCAATGCAGTTTATTAGAAAAATTTTATTTGTATATATATATACAGAGAGAGAGAGAGAGAGAGAAGAATGGAAATATTTATTATTTTGAAAAGAAATATATTTCATTATTTTTTTTTTACCAAGTTTCTTATCATCTTTTTATCAATACATAATGAACAATGCTTTTGCAAGACAGTACTAGGAGAAAGGAATATTAAACATTTATGTAATATGTATGTACAATGTTTGTTTATAAATGTACATACATATCTCTATATACATAACAAATACTGAAGATTCTTCTCATTATCTTAAACAATAAATTAAAAGAACAACAACAACAACAATAATAAAGAGAACAGCAAAGACTAAACTTTATTTTATTATTTTTTTTTTTGGCATAAATACATATTTTAAGTTGTATATATGTATATATTTATAAGCATAAATAAATATAACTTCATTACAAATAGATATTTTGTTTCCATATTAATTTTAATTTAAAAAAAACAAAAAAAAAACGACAATACTTTATAGTTTTTAATGCTATGTGTAGATATATTTGTGTGTTTTTTTTTCCAAATTTGAAATCCTTTTAATATACAAAGAGAATGTGATAAAAGCAAACTATTAGTATACATAAATTTATGACTTTACAAATAATAATGAGTGCTCATTAGCAAATATACTATTAATACATAAATATTTGTCGTTTTCCCGGTTACATATTGCAGTTTTTTTGTTTTTTTTTCAGGTATGTATTATTGTGGGCCTACCAATTGAATTATAAATACAATGATACATATATGTGTATAAAAAAGGAATAAAACTTTCCGCATTATTTTCTAAGTTAACGGCACACATAACTCAAAAATGTCTTTAATGATCTGATAGTAAATATGCCTACATATGTATGAGTCAAGTCAACAAGAAACCAAGTTTATGTGAAATAATATTTCAAAAATGAGTGGGAACTGCACTCATATTCTTGAATACATTCTCTTTCGTTTGTATTAATAGTACATTTCGATTAATTAAGTAGTTACTCCAATAATAATTGCAACTTACTTATAGAGAGAGGAAAAACCAGGCCACAATCAAGAACAAAAAACATCTGGTATTTCTGACTATGTAGTTACTATTACTATGATTCATGGGCAGCAATGATAGTGGATGTAATTGATTCTTAATAGTTCTTCAACAAGTGAACTGGCTTTAGCCAACATCAACTAAATAAATCTCTGGGGCTATGAAAAAGATGAACGTTCTTTGTGGGACCAACTCGGCTCCTTGTACAATCGTAACATTTATCCGATTGCTCTATTGGAGAATAGACAACAATCCTTGGATTATAGATATAAAGTGACATTTTAGCAAAAACCGTGTCTTAAATTAGGCCTTAAAATGACTCCGAAATATTTGACAACTATATTTATGAAGACAAAAAACTATGTACTTAAAAGGTGATTGTCTCCTTTATAATATTTGAAAGCAAATTTACTTTCTTGTTGACTTGACACATATACATATATGCATACAATATTTAATTGAGAGTCCCATGAAGCGATTTAAGATGCTTCAAAGTAATACCTACATATATTCGTAGAGACTTACAATTACAAGCTTTTATAAGGATATAAAACATTTTAGAAGCATTATTTACATCAGAATTTTATAATTTAGTATGAATTTATTTGTGTTTCATTTACTTAAGAGCATTGAAGTCCCATTTTTTTTATAACAAAAAAGAAAAGATCAAAAACATTCTTAAATAAACCTAAGTTTGATTTTTTTTTTTGCACTTTATCATATTTTATTTCTGTAGACGCCAAAATACTCAACTATTAATAACAAAATCTCTAAATGAATGTATTAAATATGACCATTCCTATATCAAAGATTAAACCTTCATTTGCCTCAATAGGATATGTATTTTGACCATATGAATGATTGATTTTCATGTACATATATTAATATAGGATCATATATGTTACTGCTCTACCACCAAATACATCATTAGACGTCTACACATATACTTAGATACTTAAATATATGTATGATAAACATTCAACGTAACTATTACAAATGAATAACTAATATGTATACTCCTGTACCTATGTACAATTATGTAAAAAAAAAAAAATAGTATATATATTTGTGTACAAGAAACGAAACAAAGAGTAAGAACTACGAATGAAAATAAATAACAAAAAGTCTTTTTTTCTAAAATGGCTTCATTTCGGATGTAGCAGATGTGTTCTTATTATGATAAATACACACAGAGCATAACATATTATGCCCCTCTCCTTGTCGGCATCTACTTCTGCTTTACTACATATATGTATAGCAATGAAGGAATGCTCAAAATAATGATATATTTAAATGTTAACATAAAACATAAAATATATTATTATTATACACTTCATAAAATACAATTTTTGTTTTGTTTTCATTACATCAAAAGTATATATATATATATATATATGTATATGGGTTAAAGTTTAATATGCTTTAAGTGAGTGTTTCTTAGACTCGTGGCTCGTCATTCAATCAAAAGTGGGTCGGAGAAGAGCCTATTAAAAATAAAAGTCATCTTTGATGTGTATTCTGTAGATAAAGGAATGGATTTTAATAGACTTTAATTTATTATGACGTAATATCAGCTTGCCCCCCCCCCCCTTATTGATCGTTGAAAAGCGTTTCACATTAAATATTAAAATATTAAATTAAATTTGGAGGTGATGTTTTCCAACCTTAAAAAGTTATGAAAAAGAATAAATGGCGATTGACATGGTCAATAAAATGATGAAAAAAAATATATTATATATGTATATAGTTAATATCATATTTTAGTAATCAAAATCTGATTTCTTGATTAAATGTAGCATAAACTCCAAGGCTTGACACTTTAGATTATATTATGTTAACCTAAAAAAGCCAAATGATTTATCTTTTTTTCTTCATAGTACAGTGAATTCCTTAGAGAAGGAACTTTTAAGGCTCTCACTACATCCTCTAAATATATGTATAAAGAATATGACGTCACAAGATGAAGTCATTTTCCTGAGAATAGCTTAATGCCTCTAGTCTAAACGTGTCCTATATAATTAGGACAGGGCAATATCCATACGAGATTGAATGAAATGAGTTCCTCATTCCTCATCCAAAGAGCCAATTAGGAATAGTATTCAGGATAACTCTGTTCATTACGACTCTGAGTAGCATTCCCAATATCAAAGAAGTACTTGTTATCAAAAAAAAAAAAAAAAAAATATGAGCTTCAAAGGAGCTGAAGGATTTTTGTATCAATAATCTAAACTGATGTATTTCAACGAGTACATTTTTTTCATTAGAAAAACTTAGCAGAAAAGAACACAAATTGTTATTAGTCTCGGTTTTCATTTTTTTTTTTTTTAACATTTTCATTTCATTCTTATATTTTGACACAGTACAGCTGCTTTTTGCTGAAGAAAGTCTAAATTGAGAGCGTTTGTTCTTTTTTCAAACATTGACTACTCGTTTATCTAAGGTATCACATCCTTATCCAAATTGAAAACAAGTATTCCAGGAGACTAACTTTTATTTGACATGTAAGGAAGCTACATTGATGCCCGTAGATGCATTAAATGGACTATCTCCATTTATTTAAGATTATTAACTTTTATGAATGTTAAATTAGATGCCCTCATGAACTTCATCACACTTTGTTCCTTTTGAAAAAGAGAAATTTGTGATTTAAATAAATTTAAAATAAAAGCTGTCAAAGAGTTGGAGATTTTCCTGAGAAGAGGAAAGTTAAATTTTTTTAATGATATTTTTATGTTGTTACTTAGGAGATTGGTAAGTTATGTATTTTGAATAAAAGAATATTAGTTGGCTTGTTAAAAAAAAAAAATGAGAAAAATATAAATGGGCTTATTAAAAAAATGAGAAAAATATGAGTTGGCTTGATTAATGCATTACATAATTTCATACAATTATGTTTTTGGTTACCAACGTTCAATATTTTAAAATGAACTATGAATTATAAAATCTGAAAGCAGCATCATATTAGAGGTATAATTATTGGTATCATAACTTTCCAAAATAATCTTCAGGAAACATTGAACATATAAATAAATTATATTTATTTGATTTTTATTCCTATAGAAAAAATCTGTTGTTAATCACTCCTTGAAGATCATTATCTTCCATGAATGATGACAAAACATAATATATGTACCCTTGAAGAAAAGGAATTGCATAATCACTTAGACAATATTAAAAGACTAATGTTGTTAAAAAAGTTAATATACCGGCAAAAATTGAGTAATTCATCAAAAACTATAATATTTCCTTATGATAAATAAATATGAATCTCTTTTACTCACGATCCATTGTTCCAATTTTTCTTTTTTTTTCAAAGAATCGAAACATTACTTTCAATTTACTAATAAGTATGTATGTATATTCAATGTTTTCACGTGACGTGTGAAATCATATATGCAAAACTTTCGGAAAGTTGACTTTGTCAAAAAGTTTCCAATTAAAAAATCAGCCATCAATTTACTTTCAACCAGATTAAAACCCCTCCTTTTATTAGAATTTTTTAAAGTTAGAGCAAATGTTGACTTTAAGTATGACCACAATTATTTCCTACTTGTCAATGATAAATGTAATACAATGAATTTATGTAAATTTCCCTTAATAAACATATCGTTTTTTTTTTATTCTTTCTAACACAATGATAACGAAACAAGCCGCAGGATAAATCATGCTAGACAAACGTCTATAGCAGACTGTTTAAGTAGAATAAATCCAGCATCATAATTGCAACCTCAGATTGCTTACTTTTGCAATAAGGAGTATAACATCAAGAAGAATTTTTTCCCTTCTAGCAGAAAGCTAAAAGTTTTTTTTAATGTAATAGCATTTTTGCGCAAATTGACAAATAGTGTGTCTGATATCTCTCAATTCTTTGAGATGTTTCTTTTTTTTGTCACCTGTTGTCTTGTCTATTTTTACTCTTTATAAATATTCCGAATACTGACCTTACTCAACCTGTATCAAATCTTGTTCATCGTTGAACTCACTCCTATATGATTAAATAAAGAATTGTTCAAGAGTTAGAAGAAATCACGTGATTGGTTTACCATCAACTAATGACTTCTACCTTTTTATTTTTGCAATAAAAGTTGAAAGGCACAAAGAAGATTTAAATGTGCTCGATCATTTTTTATTTGATAGCTCTTCGATATGATATGTATCGACAAATCAAAAGATAACGAAGCTTCCAATAACAAATGACCCATCATTAAGAATAATAATATCTTTTATTTTTTAAGGTCGTTTTGAGACATGATAAATTGAAAGGGATTCAAGTACGTATATATATATATATATATATATATTTTCTTTCTACACAATGTACGAGAAGTAATGTAAAGATTATTTTCATACTTTTTTTAAAAGCATATTTAATTTTGCAGAGAAAAAAAATTATTAATAAAAAAATTATACAGATCAGGATTAAGTCTTTTTTCCTCGTTTTCTTCTCAAAATCATGAATTGAAAAGGCTTTTTCTATGCTTTTTTATCAGGTGTTAACTGTATAAGTATGCATACCTATATGTGCATAAAAAGTGATGAACCATAGAGACTGCCTTCTCCGAGAAGGAGGTAAATCAAAAAGCAACGCTATAGGAAAAATAAAAAAAGCCATTGCATAGAATCTCTAATTTTTTTATTGTTGATTTTTATGTAAAATTAAATATATATATATATATATATATGTAGTTACATATATTATTGAATGAAATAAGGATAAAGCTCATTGATTTGAATCCTTTCATTTTTTTAATGCATACATTACTTGACACTTTTTGATTCTTTTTAAAAAAATATATAAAAGAATTTCATATATATATATATTTAAATACCATTATTACAAAAATCAAAAACCATCACGATTTAAAAAACGCACACATAATATTAATATGCTTACATAAGGCCTTAAAAAAATATTTTTAAAAAAAAGGAAGAACGAAGAAATCATTAATTATGATGAAGTCATTTTCAGCTAACATATTTACATTTACATACATAGACTTAATTTGCCAACAGAAAAGCAATTTTGAGTGTATGTCTACATGTTGTTGAATATTTATGCTCATATTTATACTCGTGTGCCTATAAAATATAATATAAATAAACTTTGAATAATAATGATAATAATAAAATATGTCTACCTTGCTATATATTAGACATCAACTACATAATATGGACTAATAGGGACCCACTTCAATAGGGATGTTTTGAAGAATTACCTAACTCTTTACTTCAAATTATTTTTATAGATTCCAGTACAAAATATCCAAACAAAAGCCTAAATACGGTTACAGGACAAGCTTTTTGGGATAAACAAATGCACTACTGTGTATTCTCCCTTCAGCTGTTTTCCATCAGTTGACTCCTCTGATTTAAAGCAGCTAACTCTATGTGTTATGACCTCAAAAAGAGTATTATTATTATTTATGATTTTGATTGATATAAAATATATTAAATCAAGGATTGCACGCCCTTTCTTTGAACCATTGAATATTATACAAGTATTAAGGATTGATTTGTATATCTGTAGAGTTTATCAATGCATAGCGTATCTAAAAAATAACTCTGTCCAATATATAAAAGTTGACAACAAGGAAAATACAGAAGGGTCGATGCTATATGCTTTTCCAAAAAATTATTTCTTTTTTGTGAGTTGAGTTTACTAGTGGACAATAAAGGTTGTTGTGCTACTTCTGCCCCAGCATAACTTTTTCAACAATTTAGAAAAGCAAATGGATCATTTGTCAACATTTTGCGAAATTACATTCGCTAATTTCTCTTGAGAGAGCTTTGAAATTGTAAATTCGTTTATATTATATCAATGGCCGGTCTGTCCAACACATTGGATATTTTAATTTTTCTTATCAATTAATAAAATTTAAAAGTAATGTCAGATACCTGAAATTGATTTAATTTTATTAAATTCTAAAATATTAATTAAAGAACTTTTAGAGATATGGGCCATGTTTGGAATTGCAATACTTAGGTAATTGCAGACTTTTAATCGCACTTTAATGACAAAAATTAAAAATAAAGGAAAGTTTTACATTTTTTTAGCGAAATAAAATATCAGTACATTGAATCGATTACTAATTAATACTTTAAGCTCTTTAAAATATTGAGCTATGAAGAAATCTTATTGACAATTCAGTCCAAATAAAAGCTATAGCCACTCGGTTTCAACAAAAATGTTTTTCTTAGACAAAGTGCATCTAAAATTCGATTAAGAAATAAAAACAGTCAATTATTTCCATCTCACCCAACGTTGAAGTGATGAGGACTAAATTCGTGCAACTGCCATATGAAGGAGAAAAATGTATTTTAGAAATATATTCCAAATATTATGTATTTGTGAATTTGCATTTGTGAATTTAATGAGCTTACTATGGATGTAATCGAAATTATACTCATACATATATTTTTGAGAATTAATGAACAGTAAAATTAAAAGTTCCTTTTATCCGACCAGATAATTTATATTAATGGTCCTATCATGGTAAGTCATTTATGCAGTAAAAAAAATTTTTTTTATATAAAAGAATAAAGTTGATATTATTTGAATTTCTGCAATTGAGAGGGGACTATATTTTGATATGGTGATCATTGATCACTAGAGTTGTAAAAAAAAGCCCACCTAATTTGCATATTTGAGTTTGCAAACTATTTTTTTTGTTTCTTAAGCTACCATCATTTTTTTCTCTCGTACCATGTTTAAATCATACCCTTTGCAATGAAATGGTACAACAAAATACACATTCCATGAAAAATGGCTTCTTCTTTCTTGGTTTTTGAAGCCATGTGCTCAAAGGACCTTACTAAAATCTATTTAAACTTGTAAATAAAAAAGGGAATAAATATGTACATATACATATAGGAATGGACTTTGTGCTTACCCCCGTGTCTGTGACACGATGCTTTGCAAAATGTTGAAATAGTGTTGAATTTAAGGGAGGAAAAAAAATATCAATTGATAACACTACCTTGATAATTAATTTGAACCGAGTCTTATCTCTATCGATAAGACAAGAATTTGCTACAATTACACAGGTCAACAAATTTGAAATGCCAGAAATTCTATGGGGTATAAAGGTTATTCAGTTTTGGACGTTGATTTCAAATCTGTAATTTTTTTTTCGAGAGTCACTCGGTTTTCGAGAAATCGGACCCTATTTATTGAGCTAATGTGGCCCATTTTTCAACTTCAACTTTAATTTAAGCCTAGAAGGATACTCATTTTGTGTGTTAAAAAATTATAATCTGCTAGTGTTTTTGATGCAGACTCCATTTCCAGTCTTTTTCTTAGCCTAAAGGGGATCCTGGGGGCGTAGAGAACGGGAGTAGGCATAAACATTAATACTTAAATAACTCCTTGTATATTACATAAAATGAATTAATAAGGAATGCATTCAAGAGCTAAGATCCACAGCTTTCAAATGAGATATCAAGCGTCCGATAATAATCCTTAATCAAGAAGAAATCACCATCTAAATGTGTAAATTTTCATTCAATTTCGAGTAAACGTTCGCTAGAAATCAGTGACTCACGGTAGAGCTATTAAAAAACAACTGCAATAGGTTAAACTAGTTACATGCACAAGGATTTCAGCTGCTTTCGTAATCCTTCTGCGCACTACTACTTTAGTAGCTCTACCATGAGTCCTTGCTTTCTAGCAAATTTTTGATACAATTGTATATAAATATACCCTCTCTCACCTCAACAAAATTCCAGTCCCTAGCAATCCATGAATTATCCATCTTTTGTGTTTGTTGGACATTTTGTATAAACGCAATATTTTTTGAAATGTGTGCACATTGACCAAAGACAATTTTTTTTTTCAAGGAAAGGGCTGCATATAGAGATAACGTTGGCCATAGGATATAGAAACCAGACAAGTTTAAATCAACATAATTCTTTTATTTTACATGTAGAAGGAACTTTGAAATTCATTCAGTTTGCGTTAGTAAGACTTAATGGAGTGTTTCTATTATGATATATAATACTACCATTAGAGAAAATAAACTCACTTTATCAATTATATATTTTTTTCTACTAGCTTCAATGTATGTATGGATGTACATACTTACCTATCTCTACCAAATTAATCGATGTAATTGCTCTTTTAATATAATTTTTCTCATTATTCAATTAATTTTGATTTGACATTAATTGAATAAAGATATTATTAGATTTGTTTTTCCTCCTTTTTTCCATTTTATTCTCATTTAAACAATCTTTTTCAATAGAAATGCATGAAATTGATTTAAAAGAAAGGGACATCCAAAGAAAATAAACTTTAGAGAAAAAAAACCCTTAAAAGTTGTACTGCGTGAGCTTTTGAAAAAGTACAAAATTTAAACTATTTTTTGTACTTTGTACATTTATTTGAAGTACTGTGGAGCACAGATTATAACTTTTTTCCTTTGTTTTGTTTTTTTGATATGATTAACTACATATTATATTTCTTAATTTGCAATATACAAAATACCCCTATACTTTATTGTGTATACATTAAACTATGTAGAATTGATGTAAGGTTATTAAAATAGACAGTGTTGATGATTGATGAATGATCCTAGTAGTAGTAATGTATTTTTTTATTCATATTTGAACATGTTAACGTGTACAAATCATTGCATGTCTTTTACTATGTGTCATTTCATTGTTTCCATATCAAAACTTACTTTTTCAGGCACTTATCTGTATTCAATTATACTTCTATATCCAAGTATTAATCACTTCTCAGATAATTCATTTCATTCAGTTTATCGTACCAAATAAGGAACGATGAATTATTATATTTTAAAATTTTCCTACTAATTATGTTGGAGTATTCTGCTGAAAGATTACTAATAGGAATGGGCTGAGTCACTTCGGGTTATTAATGTCGGTGAAAAGGAAAAACTTTCAGTGAATGGTAATGCTATAATAATACTGGTCAAATAACAAAAATCCTAAAGGGTATAAGTATAGTATTCAGTTTTTCACGCTGAGTTTAAACATGTAATTTTTTTTTCTCGAGAGTCCAACGGTTTTCGAGAAATCAGATACTTTTTTTTGAGCTAATTTGGCCCATTTTCCAACTTCAGCTTCAGTTTAAGCCTAGATAAATACTTATTTAGTACATGAAAAATCATAGTCCGCTGGTGTATTTATTGCAAATTCAATTTTCAGTATTTTTTTTTTTGACCTTAAGGGACTCCTAGGGGCATAAGCGGTGGGAGTAGGACAAAATGAGGATTTGAAATCAACGTGCAAAATTGAATAACTTTTATTATGCTTATACCCCTTAGGATTTTTGACATTTCAAACTTCTTGATCTGTGTAATTAACGATGTGTTTACTTGTTCTCTAAAACCTATGCTCACTACAAACCCATACATTACAACTCCTAATTAATAACAACTACATTCCGAATAAAGCTTTTATAATAGAGTTGAATCTACTGCCTATGTTCATAATTGGAAAAAGTGAGAGATTATCACTTTCTCTAGTGTTTCAAGAAAATGTGTAAAATGCACCCAAGACTCAGTTAGTATTTCTAATTCTGTCTTACTTTAAATTATGTTTTAGTTTTTTGATTCCATTTCCTCTACTTTAATTTACTATTAGTATTTTAGTGTGTTTAGGAAGAGTCGACATTATTGGGGACCTTTCGTCAATTTGCCGATTGATCTATCAATATAGTTGGTTATTTTTGAAACTGTATTTGAATATTATATTTAAGATCGAAGATCATACAAAAAATGTTCTAACTTTTCATAATTTACACATAAAATTTATTTAAAAAAAAAAAAAAGGACAGGTGGGTTGAAGACCTCTTGCACTAGAAGGTACTCGTGTAGAGTTTTCATCTTTAATTTTCATCATCTGTACAACAATAAAGTACTCAATGACGCTTAAAGAAAAAAAAATACACACAAATTGGACGTATTCTCGATTTAAAATCAATTTAAAGTAGTTTTATTATCAGATGATGATACCGATGACGGGACAATTCCAGATTTCGGGGCTTACTAATAGTCGTAATACTTTTGGCTCGAGGGACAATAAAAATGGTTGGCAGCATAGTGACCGTGGATAAATGTGGGTTTCAGTGAGAGATTAGTTGAGGACCCTTGACTATATATTCTATATATATATTCTCGAATAAATTAGGGGCTCTCAATCTTGCTTACAGGACTCTCTCCTTACATTGGATTTCTTTTTACTGTACCTAATATATACTCTGTGTTAAAAATCCACTCATAAAAACCCTTCAAAACTCACCCTTGGAAGTGAATATCTCCCTTAACAACCCCTGCTATAAATCATTTGCTGCCAATCTTGCCCCATATATTGAGGTTTGTCCTTTGTTTTGGTACATTTAGCAAAACGAATTGTATTTGCAATATAATACTTGTATAAAATACTTTAAATATCAAACTCATTTTTAAAATTTAGTATGTAGATATTCCTACTTATTCAGTTTAGGTATGATACGACTACCTAAACTGAATAAGCAAAAAAAAAAAATTGCTAAAAATATACATACTTAATAGCTGTATATATTACATGTCGATATATAGTACAAATGTTGAATACACTTACATGTATGTATGTACATATTTTTATATAGATATCCCTTGAATGGGGTTAGATAAAGGTACTTTAAGATAGAGTTTTATGTATATTAAGTGTTTAGCTTAATGCCTTTAAAAGATTACTTATATTCAATTATTACTCAAAACGCCCTTAAGAGTAATTGAAAATTTATAAATTTAGACAAAAAATATCTATTTGAAAGAATTTTTCTGATCCTGGGCTTTAGAAAAGAGATGTGTGTTAACTGAAAATTGGTGCTTCTTAGTTCAATGCATACTTTTAATAAATTGATTTTATTTATCTTATGCGAATCTATGGTAAAGACTAGCTTACAATTTATGTTTTCTATTTTCTAATATATAATACATTACTTACACTTAAAACTATTTATTATTTATTATCTCATTACAAAAATTACCAGGATCCCAAATTGGTTTTTTAGGAATCTCGATGAAGAACAATTGCCAAGAAAAAGAGAAAACCTAGTAAATGGGTGAATTAGAGAAGATTGTTTTGAATATATATTTAATATTTAACTTTTTCAAATTCAAAATATCAAATGGGGAAAACAAATGATCTTCTCAAAAATTTGACAACTTATCCTTCAATGTAAAAAAAAGTGGTATCAAACATTTTATTCTATTGCAGTTTCCATCATTCATTATATATATATATATATATAATGAATCCGATAACAGTAATAAATTACAAACACATGTAAAAAATTTGCTTAAGTAAAGTTCATTCGAACTTGTTGTGTGGCTTAGAATATGTACAAATTTTAAATGAGTGGGCTATTTTTTGTATAATTTGTATAGAATGAATGTCTTTATAAGCTCCATATGCTATCATGTGGTTATGAGCCATCTCTTATACATATATAATGTCGAATAAAATAATAAAAAACCATCTTTTTGTTTCTCTCAAAGTATGTAAATTAAAAGACTTTCCTTAATATTACCCCAGAAAAGATGTAGAAAAAGACTAGATTGGTATAGGTTAAATGTGTTAAGAATTGGGTAGGTATAGCAAACATATCGAACAGTGATTTGTTTTTATTAATTTACACGCAGGAGTAACACATGGCAATATTGAATAATAAAATGATAGCTATTGATACCAAAAATCCGACATTTCTAATAGATATTTGATAAAAATGGATCATGAGGGCTTTGTGCTACTGAGGGAGTCAATGCTTCATTGTTTTTGATCTAATATAAATCCTTTTAGTTATTAATTCCTTCCCCATCACCTAAAGTAATTTATTAAAACTTAATGCTCACTCTTTGTGAAGATATTTGAAAAAGTGAAAAGTTTGGTACAAAGGGATACAGAGTGCTCACATTGTCCGGGCATTGTTTACAGAGCCCTTAGTAAAGGTTAAAATGAGAGAGAGTGCACCCCACTGCCTTGAAGGGGATTTCTCTTATGTATCTATGTATTATACTAATCTATAATATCTATAATAAATATCTTAAAATACCATACTTCAAGTAATAAGTTGTAAATCTATATTTTATAATTGTAATTAGACTTGATTTTTGTAACTGTTGCGATTTGACGAATTGCATTTTAATATAACTCGCCATTGACGGCGCCTTCGGCGCTTATGACGAGGCCTCCGGCTTTTTGAAGCCCGCCGTTCAAAACAAACAAAACAGTATTGATGCGTAGCGTAATATTCAGTTTGTCAAAGTTGATGACGTCAGATCCAATCCTTTTTTTTGAAAAAAAAAACCGCGAAATTTTTTTTTCGATTTCTCGAAATTTTTTTCCGTAGAAATCTTTCATATGACGTGTAGATTAGGCATACAAAATTTCATGACCATAGGGTAAGGGGTTCCGGAGATAACGAGGGGTTACGAACACAAACAAACTTGAGGATTTATTATATAGATTAAAAAAAAAAAAACTACAAACGGATATAATATATAAATCAACTCGATTGATAAGTATGTTGTATTAAAAATTTGAAGCATTAACTCAAACTTAGCATCCAATAATTGAGGAAAAAGATTTTCAACTGTCCCTGATCTTCTCTTCCTATCCTATGGCTAAAGTTGGTAAAATATTGAAGCATTACATTTTCAGTTATTTGATATCATATTTAATAGAAATTTTCCCTTATATATGTATAATAAGGTAGCCAAAACCCGGTAAACAATCCATAGAACATTTGTCGAAATGTATTACATTCATTTAATATGGTTAATTGCATGAACCATGCTTCTACTTGCGTTTAAGGTAATTGCACGCATCAATAAAAATGATAACCAAAAAGTTAATAAAATCGTTTTAACAATTTGATCAATATCTAAACAAATACTTTAGTCCATATCTATGTTATTTGCACCCTTTTCCTTTTGAAAGGAAGATATATTGCTTCATCAAAAGTATATATATATATGTTATAAAAAGGTATACAAACCTGCATATTTGCCGAAATATTTTCCCTTGCATGAAACTCATCTTTCAAGTGTAGGCATATTTTATGTTACATGTAAATATATACATATATTCTATATTGTTACTCTATCTTAAAGAACAAACACAAACAACAACAACTATTAAATTAGTTTCTTCTTTGTAAGATTGCTAAAGTAAATTATCCCAAACCATTACGTATATAAAGCACGATAAAAATATACCTTTCTAAATATAATGTAGAAGCTATGTGCCCATTCATACAGCTATAAAATCTACTCTGATAGATACCGACTCTTATTAGACGAGCGATAATCAATTTAGAAACTCTAAATCCAAAGTGTTTTATTGCTTACAATATTTTTAGTGGTTGGGAATTTGGTCAGGATTTTTATATTCCATATACATATTTCCAAATTATTCCTTATTTTTTAAGGGGACAACATGTAGCTCTCCACCCAAACATGCATCAATATATTGTCAGGGGTACCATTGGAAATTGTCCCTGTCTTTATTACAACTCTAATAATAACAAATTATATATACGTACTTTAGCAATGGATCACTTTCTAAATTTTTCATCCATGAAAGAGGTGACGAGCCTAGTAATTTATAATATGGTGTAGTATTATGAAACTTCAATGAATAACAACAAACTCCTTTAAAAAAAGTACAAACAACCATTATTTTGTTGATCTCACACAGCATCAGTCCGACCATAGCTACAAAACAAAGTATCAAACGCAGCTGCTAGTTTGGAGATATTTCCTTGATTACGGGTCAACTACTTTCCCCCTCCCACACACACACACAACAAAATGTCACTGGTCTAGATACAAAAAATACTATGCAGGATTTATATTTTTTTTCTCTACCTAGAATATACTTCGTTTTATTTGCATAAGTTACATGGATAGTCATAAAATTAGTGGACAACCAACCACTAATGGACAAAGAAGTAAATTTGGGAAAAAAATCATGGGGTGTCTGCTGTTTCATCACTTTGACAATCTTCAAGGGATGAATTTGAGGTTCCAGTGTATAGTTTAAAAATATGAAAAGTTATCATAAAAAAAGCTTATAGTTTTAAAAAGAATATTAATAAACATAACTAAGATAACACATTGATTATACATGTATAATATCTAGCAAAATTTGTATGGAAAAACTGCATGTTCAACAACGTTGCACCTTGAGAAGAGTGTTGTAAAGCCTTCCAGAATACCACATTTTGAGACATGCAATGAATACAAATTAAAGGAAATAGACTTTAAGATACTCAAGTAACAAACAAACTCTCATCTAAAAAAAAGTAGGAGAATTTCAAAAATTTAATGATTAATTTTTTATTTTCCTTCCTTATTTGGTTTTAAACAGGGGACAACTTTTACATCAAACTTGATATTCAACTCATTTATAACAAAGAAAAGAGGTTCATAATGCAAATAATTTGTCATGAAAAGCAGCAATGTGTCCATTTTTTGCATTAATTACGGTCAAAGAGTGAAGTCAGACAAATTACTATCCATTTTTGTAGCAGTTGCACCATGAAGCAACTATATGTATATACATAAATATAAAGCTAATTAAGATCATATTGTGATTTTAATTTGTCAAAAATTGTATTCGATTATTCTTGCATACTAGAGCTGAATTGAATATAAAAAAAAATGGATATGAAATGATGTTTGATGTTGTTTAAACCCAAATAAAGGAGAAAATTACAAAATTGACCTCATTGGTATATATATTTTCTTAATTTAAATTTGTATATGTGTGACCTCAAAGGAATTGAAGAAATAAAATAATTAATTATAACTTTTTCACTTTGATTAATTCTTTATATATATACATATGGTATGTTTATACATACACCTATTCGATTCTATTTGAAGAGTTATTTGTTATTATCTAAATTACTCTCATTTTATTCCATTAATAATTATTATTAATCAAATTTGTACAAATTTCCTATTTTTTTTCCTCGATAACGGTTTTCTAGCCTTTTTCAAACATTCATTATTTTTATTTGAGAATATAATGAATACATATATATATATATATATATATATATTTAAGAGTTAGATGAATTAATCATTTCATATTACATACAATTTTTTGCATTGATTGGCATGAAATAATATTATTATTTGATTATGATTTTTTTTTCCTACATAGAAAAACAGATATTTTATTCACCATCTTTACTGATTGCCTATTTGCTTGCTTGCTTGGTCCGTCGGTTGATTGGTCAAAAACATTATCTGATTAAATTTTCATATATCACTACATCGACGTCAATTTTTTTTTCATCATAAGAAACCATTGTAGTCGCACTTGCATACAAATCTTAAAATATCAATCTGGTTTTGATAATCTTAAAGATATTTTATACATATAATGAAGATCTTAGAAAGAAAGAAAAAAAACTTATCTCAGAAATTCCTCATTGACTTGAAAATTTACTCACAAATATATTTCCTCTTTATTTATTTATATTTTAATATTTAGAGTCCATTTCTTCTCAATTTATAAGAGTGTAGAACTCTTACAAGGTAGAAGATAATGATGAATAATAATTTTATTTTTAAGAATCATATTCAAGGATGAATGACACTTCAGTTTCATACTTTTCTAATAAAAAAAAATAACTTAATTATAGAATGAATAATTGAAAAATTTAATTTAAAAGATATAATTATTTAACTGCAATATTGAAGAGATTGTATTAAGTTGATAGTAAAGGGGAAAAAAAGGTGAAAGATGCTGAAATCAGAATAGCTCCATAGAAAAAAAAATGATATTGGTTAGACTTTAAAAATAATTAAATGGTTAAACTATGGGATTATTAAATATGGTTTTATCGACCTGGATATTTTCCCAAAAGCCATTGGTATTATCTTCTTATTATTCTTGAATTTACACAAGCAATATTGTTCATAGACTTTTTTAAAAAAAATGAGAGATCCGTTAGAGTTGAACCCCGTAACTATATCACCTGACTACTCAACATGCTCGAAGTTCGATTCAAATATCCAAATAAACTCGAAGTTCGAATCAAACATCAGAATTATAAATAAACCCAAAAACTTATGTGACATTTGCAATCAAAATATAGTTTGTGGTTCTGTCACACGTCGATAGTTTGTGTTGATTTATAACTGCATTCGTTATTTACACTCCTTCCGGATCGAATGTGTGTCGAGGAGCGGAGTTTTATTGTAAAGTCATATTACAAAGTAAAAATGACTTTTCAGTGTTCATCGGACTTTGTCATATTTTTTTTTATTTGGCAAAAAAGATTGAAAAAGTCGTCTTTAATGTCGGTTGATTTGCTATTAACATAGATTGTTCAATTATAATTCACATTTTGATTATATGGATTCCATATAAATACGTTACGTTTACATTTCATGTATATGTACATTTATAATGATGCGTAAGTGAACTCTAATGAATGTATTTTATTCAATGTAGTATGTACCTTGTATAATTAATTTTTGGAGAGAATAATAATAATAAGAAAAATACCTAGATATACTTTATTCATTATAATCATTTAATTTTGATTTTTATTAAAAAGGAGAAAAAGTTAGTAAAAAATAAAATAAAATAATAAAACGTTGATAAATTATAACAAGGCTGTAAGAGCAAGTTAATGAAAAAACTTGGATAAGATAGTTTTAATAATTTATTATGTACAAAAAAAAAACTTAAATATATTTATATATATATATATAAAGAGAATAAAAAGTTAAAATAAAAAACAACAGAAATACTTTAAATGAACCATTAAAGTTATTCAAATGCCCTCTCAGTACTTTATTTTTTCTATATTGAACTTTATTACAAACTAATTAGAAGAACCTTTAAAATGAAAAACATATGAATTTTAAATAAATATGGATGATTTGTATTCATATCAAAGATTCTTCTAAGAATTTGTTTTATATTCAAATATAGCAAAAAAACAAACAAACAACAACAACAAATCTGCGACTTATTAAATCCATCGTTGGGGAACGTGGATTTTAACTCCATTCTAATTACAATTCATCACTTGTACTTTTTAGTATGCTCCAAAAATATTTAGTCAGAATAAACACAAGTCTTTTAATGTAGGTTGTGATGTTTTTTAATGACTTATTCGTATATTTTGCGAATTTTTAAGGATGTTTGTGGCCAATATAATTTATTTGATTCTTTATAAGTTATTTATTTTATTTTATTCTTATAATAACTAGTCAAATTCTTCTTCTTCTTTTCAATTTGACATGTTGCTGTTGATATAATTAGGGATGGACATTTTGTTGAGGTGAGAGAGTGTGTGCCCGCAATTACTATCGGGTGCCTTTGCATTTTATCAACTGATTGTATTTTGTCAATACTTTATATTACTACTCAACAGTTACTTATAATTGTAGCTTATTTTCAACATTTTGCCTATGATTAAGTATAAAATATAAAATATTGTATTTTATATATTACACACGTACTCATCAAAAGTGATGGACACTTATTTAGTGTCCACCAAAGTTTTTTAAGACTTATTAATATTTAATGAAATTTTGTATCAAAAATGTCTTAACTACACTAATAACAAATTATATCTTTTTGAGAACCCAAACTAATTGTTAATTTTAATTAAATAAAAATATGTATTTTTTTCCTATCTATGTCTTGAATTCATACAGGGGTTTTTTTTTTTTTTGCATTTCAATTGATATTTACAAGTACAAAATATTTGAAATAGTTATGTAAATATTAAAAAAAAAAATTAATTCTGTAACTATGTGTATCTTTTAACTCTGTATCATTCAATTGCATTTGTTGCTTTTTTTTTGGCTAAGTTTTTAAATCAGTTGACAAACTACGTTAGGAGGATTAATAAAGAAAGTGTTATTTTTACATTAACCTCTTAATCTTAAAAAAAACTCCATTATTTCCTACTAGCACTCTAAAAGGCCCGGACACATCTATTTGTATGCAGGGTATTATTTTCCCGCCTAGAAAAATACTAAAAAACTTTATACAAAAACCAAATTATAGATTTGTAGAAATAGGAAGTGAACCATTGGATGACATCACGGGTTTGAGTGTATAAAAAGCTGTCTTTTTTAAATATAACAATATAACCATGCAAACGGATTTGTGCAGATTTTCTAGAGTTAGATAATGTTTTGTATCCCTCCCCCCCCCCCTCGTGCTTAAAAAAAAATAAATTTAAAAAATATTTTGCACTCAATAAGGAGCTACCTTATTGGATTCATGTAAAAAGGGAGAGCTTGTTCCATAAATGACACATTATTTATTTTAAAAATCTATATTTAAAAGAATATGACCAAAAAATAGAATCAAAAAATTCTCATCATGAAAAAAGTATAATATTACTTAATATATAAAATATTTTTATGAAAGAAACAATTTTGAAAATTCCTTTAAAGAAAATGAGACTATCTCCAATTAAATTTGAAACTTCTATTATTCAAAAGGTTTGAAAAGCACTGTTCTATAAAATGATTAGAACATGTTGTATCCCTAACAAATATATCCATAACTATATAATGATGTAATTTGGAAAATAATTATGTATTTAGGTGTGTGCTGTATGTTTTTTGTTTTTAAGATTATTTGAAGAACATTCACCTTTATCCCTAATGAAGCTTATTGCCTGCCTCATTTCTATATTCGTTTTTAGTTAAGGGAGCAAAAACAAATAAGTCAACTCGAAGAAAAACGTGTCCAATTAAGATGATGATATGTATTCAACGATTATGTTATGCTTTAAGTACATCGCGTTATATTTGGATATGTAGTACCAAAAAACAACATTTGTGTTCAATTAACTATCATTTTAAGTGATATACATATGTAGAACGTTTCTATAATAATGTAATCATTTCGAAGACTAGATGTCTCGAAGGGGGTATCAACAACCAAATTTTATATAGGAGTATAAATCATTCCTTAAAAAATAGAGAAAGTTTAGTTTTTATCATTTTTAAAGCCATTACATTAAGTTTTTTTTTTTGAGATTTTTTTTGTGAAATGTATTCTCATACTACTAAATCAACAAATATTTCTCCAACAAGTTGTCCATTTCAGTTTGTTATGAATTATTTAACAACTGTGAAAATGTAATATTGAGTTATGAGCTTACAAATCTGGCTTGGTTATTTTTTTTTTTTTTAAGTCATAAATAAATATATTCTCCATTATAAAATGAAGATATGGTTGTTTATACATTAATTTAGAGAGTTGTGTCAAAAAAGGAATATAAAATGCAAATGAATTGTATTGGGATTGAATACTCAGTTAAAAAAAATTTTTGTATTCCTTTCCATTGATGAGAGTTTCGATAATTTTTGATTTCAGAGAACTGATTTTTTTAATTTTCTTTTTTCATAACAGCATGTAACTATAGACATACACAGGTAGCAAAAACTTAGCATATTAAGATACATAACTTCAACTCCTGTTTTTAACACTCGGCTCCATCATATTTGCAATATTAGATTATATTTAATAATAAGAATAAAAATTTAATTGTATTTTTAAATTTAAATACGATAAACAGTTTTAATTCGATACTATTTTTTATATATCATATATGTACAGTATAGAATAAAAATCTCAAAACTTTAATATGTAGTTGTTGTGTGGAAAACAACTCAGTGTTTGTTTGTACATAATTTCCTCTCCAAATTTGTTTTTTGAAGATGATACTTCCAAAAACGAGTCGTAGTGGATCTTGCCAATGAAAATATCTTCCTATTGATGAAACATTTTATCATAACTAACTCTTTATAAAATTCCAATTTTTTTTTATATTTCTGTCTCTATATGTATAAATATAAACAAATATGAAAATTCCAGTCTGATCAAACATAAATACATTATTTCTATGAGTGCATGATTAATTTCAATATTAAAACCATTAAGAGCAAATGGTCGTTGATTTCTTATTTTATGGGTAGGAATATGGATATATCTAAATATAAGCAATTTTTCTAAACATCTGTTTTTTCAATATTTTTACGATATTATTAATCATTTATTTATTCTGCATAAAAGTCATTTAAATTATCAAACAATAATTTTAAAAACTCAAAATACACCACCCTGTAATACTCAAAATACAAATTTGTCTATATTGGAGCATCTATCAGGAAATAATGATTAATGATGTTTTCTACTCTATAGACTACTCTTAAACAAAAGGTTAAATCGAATCATTCTTTCATTATTATACTTAGTTATTACATATTGTAAGGCTACATATGTAAAATCAAAAAGATGTCCAATTCAATATAAATGCGTACAAATGTAATTTGTGTCCAAAAAAAAAGAAGCCCACTTTCTATTCATGTTTATGAATATAAAAAAAAATGGCTTAAATTCTGCTGAGAGAGTATAAAATGACATAGGAATGCCAATTTTTTTTATAAATACATATATAATAAAAAAAATTGTAAAGTAAAGAAACGAAGTTTTCTTCTTTTACTTTTGTCTGTTTTTTTTGTTTTTTTGCTTCTTAAATATTTTAAATTACAAAAATTTCACTTTCAACCTCAGATTGCCAATGATGTTGTATTTTTTATGCCTTCCTATATATAGATATATATAATTTAAATTTTGTTTCAAATATTTTCTTTTTTCTTCTTCCGTATGGCCTATGTTCTTAAGAGATTCAAGCCTTATATTATACCTATACAAATATGGTTTTTTATATTCAAAAACCTTTGAATACAAATAACCCTGACCCTTCCATTAAGGAGTGACTTTCATTTATTTATTGTATGTGAATGCTTGCACTCTCTAATTATAAAATTATGAGAAATCAGTGCTAAAAATTATTAGTGGACAATAACTAAAACTACAAACGAAAATAATTTGTATTTTATTCAATTAAAATTCAAAGAACCGTATCACAAATTTTATCTATAGGCATGTAAAGATGTTGCTAACAACTGTTGGTAACAAGTGATTCTCAACCTTTTGTCAACTGTGATCTATTTAAAAAAACAAAAAAATGGACCCTTACTACAGACATATTATCAGTAGTTTCATTTTTCATTTATTTTAAGTGAAGGAGAGAGAATAAAACCCTTTAGAATCCAATAATTATTTGCTACACAACTCATTTGTCTACTTATTACGTTTAAGTACTTAGGTCTGTAAGTGAAAGCTTGACTAATGAATTATTAAAGTCATTGCTTGTTGTCATAGAACAATAATTTTGAGACATAAAATCCATTCGAATGATTTATTGTTATAACAATAAATTCCGTGTTAAAATTACTTTTTTCAACTAACTGCAATGTTGTGAATGGAAGTCATCTAACTGCATAATCGGCTTTGTTGATAAGCAAATATAATCAGTCTTTATATTTTATTTGTTTGTATTAAATACATAATTAGACTATTCCTACTTATAATAATTAATTAACTTTTGATATTTATAAATGTATTGAGTTATAAACTTATAAATTTGGGTTGATTAAAAAAAAAGATTTAATTACTTATATTGTCCATTATATGCAGAAAGTCATTTATGGTTATTATTTTCAATTTAACACTTAAAAAGATTCATTATACCTTGATCAGGTTATTATATTATATGATTACTTATATGGTTATTTTCCAGTCATTAGTGACTATACCACTTAAAAGAAAACCTTTGGATAATTTCCTTACATTAGCTATTTTTCTCAAAAAAACCTTTACTTATTTGAAGGCCAGGATTCTGTAGATCAAAATAAAAGGGAGTTTTTAAATTTAGGTCCCTCGGTTACTCCTAAAAAAAACACTCAAAAATACGACTTACACCTTTATTATCTAATTTAAATTTATGTTGAAATATAATGTTTAACAATATTTCATATTTTTTTAGTAACATTTGAGATTTCTCAGGGGAATAAGTGTTTTCTAAATTTTTCAAAATATATAAGTATTAGATCTGGTCGTGATAAAAAAGGGTTTCTATACTAGTAAAGTTATGCAAAGATACACACTTAATGTTGTATTTGTTTAGGAAAATACAGATAATGAAGGAAATAATCAAAAGAAAAGTTAAAGCTTTTTCCAGTTTTAGGACTATTTCAAAAAAAAAAGAAAGTATTATGAATAGATGATGCCATTACAAGTTTCCCTTTCCACATAAGCTAATGATGGAATGTTCCTTGTTGTCTAGACCTTAAATAAATTTCCAACATAGTAGTTTTTTTAATTTATTGTCTTTATACTAAATTTATTATTTATCTGTTGAAACCTACAGTTTTTGAAGTTTTTCTCCAACTTAGGTATACTCCAAACATCCACTCACTGTATGTTTGCCTTACATTTTGAAATCTAAAAAGATGAGAGAACTTGTCCTTTGCCCATGTGATACTGATGCAAATATTGAGCAAGATCTGTGTATGCAAAGGAAGTCAATTTGTTTTACTTCCTAATTAGGTTTTAGGTCGAAACAAAGTGTATTGCTCTATGGGTAGTAGAATAAGTGATCATGTTATTCAATCAACTACAAGCTCCACTCCCATTTTGTTTGGCAGTTATCATACGCTCTGTACCTAAAGTATGTAGTAGCGAGCGTAAAGATTGAGAAATCAGCTGAAATCCTTCTGCATGCTACTACTTTAGTTTATTGCACTGGTTTTTTAGTATCTCTACCGTGAGTCTTTGATTTCTAGTGAATTTTTGGTCGAAATTGGATGAAAATTTACACATTTAGATGGACGATTTCATTTTTATTAAAGAGTTTTATCGGACGTTTTGTCTGATTTTTGAGCCTACTCCCGTCCCTTATGCTCCCAGAAGTCCCTTTAGGTCAAAACAAAGACTGGAAATATAATTTGTATTAAATACACTGACGAATCATTTCTTTTTAGTGCACAAAATGAGTATCTCTCTAGGCTTGAATCGAAGTTCAAGTTGGAAAATGGACTCAGAATGTTCAAAAGTAGGGTTTGATTTATCAAAAACCGTCGGACTCTCGAAAAAAAAAAAAGAACTACCGATTTTTTAAATCAGAGTGCAAAGCTGAAAAACTTTTAGTATACTTATATCCCTTATAGGACTTATTTTGACCTTTGACCAGTGTTATCAATGGTAAAGATCTCATTTACCTAATGCACTGTTGACTGTTCAATTTAATCATCATTCATATTATTGACATTTGATTAGTCACGACTGGAATTAAGAAGAAGTTAAGGATAAAAACTATAACAACTAAATATAATTTTGACAAATTTATATAAGGATTATGATGATAACTTTTGTTTTTCTTTCTTTCTTTTTATTATTATATTTATATGTAGTTTATACAATCTAATAATGAGCTTTCTAATTGTTTAATTTATACTATATATAGTCCATTACAACCAGTTTTCAAGTGTTATACATACACCATATTTTTTTAATTTGTCAAACATCAATATTTGATGCATAATAGTATTAATTTTATTACATCTGTGGCTTATGGGCCTATTTAAATGAAGGGATAAATGGGTATTATAAAAATCTTTATGGATATGAAATTATGACTCTATAATAAATATTATACATAGTAAGTATATCCTTCAATATTTTGGCCTCATCTATTGCGTAATATTATTTCAAATATTTCTAAAAATAAAATGAGGTCTTTAACTATATATTTTTTCTTTAAAATTTCATATATATTTTTGTTCCTTACAGGTAAGAAAATTAATGAATTGCCTCATCTATGAACGTTTTTTTTCTATGACACAAGTGTTATTTACTCTACAAGTGGTATATTTAGGTAATTCAAATATATATATATATCAGTTTGACTTAAAGTTTTATAAAAAGATTGCTTAATTAGTAGATGTCAATAAGTTTTTATATAATCAAAGTTATTTGCAAATCAATTAAGAAGCAAGTTACGTCATGTTGAATGACGTAGTAAGTAAATAAGTGTAAGCTACGGATTGAAAAGTTTTTGACCTTCACAAATGTTTTTTTTTAAAGAAAAATCAAAGCTGAGCATTTAAAGGTACTTATATCTTGTTGTGGTGTAATTCAACTAAGATATTTACCTAACATAGGAAAACTATGTATAGTAAAATATATATAGATCCTTGTAGAAGATTCTCTGTATCCATTTATCTGACTATCTGTAGCATATACGTTCGTATATACACAGAAATCACTTAATCAAATAACGTTTCTCTAGGGAATCGATGTCAGTATTATTATGTTTGATTTATAAATACATTTCTTAGTACAGTATATCTCTTGAAAGCAGTAAAAAAGAGATAATCAAAGTCTTGTAAAGGGAAATAAATACTTATATACATACATACATACATGAAAAAAGATATATCTATCTATCTATGGATAAATGTAGAAAAATCAATTACTTACTCTTCAAAAAAAAAAAAAATACTTACATATGTAGCAATCTCTACGTATGACTTACTTAGTCAAATCAAATGATTGTTAGTATAAAGAAGATGCATCCATCAGTTAAGGATAATTCTTAATTTTTATTTTTTGTTCTTTTTTTATACATTCTTTGGCTCCTTTCCAATTTCCTTATTTGTATATACTACTTTACTGATTATTATGTTTTATACAATATCTATGAGTTAATCATGAGGGAGGGGCTCAAAAGGCCCTTTAACCTCATCACTACACAATTTGCTCCTTCACTTAATTACATGAAACTTCTTATCTCAATAATAATATATTTTAATACATATTTATATATATATATAATCTATTGTAAATTGTTGTATGTCTACAAAAATGAGTCCCTTTTATTGTTTTTCTTATTTTGGAAAGCCAAAAGTGTCGGTTACACATTATAAAGCAATTATTAGGCTTTAGTTGTTAGTAAAAAAAAAGGAAAATCTACGTACAAATATTAAAACCAATGGTTTTGACATAAATGACACTCATTAATATATATTTATATATTCAAAGTTATATACTAACTACGTGTCATTTTGAGAAGGCCTCAAACCGTATTTGAACATTTTTGCCCCATCAAATAGTATTAAGCTTTTATAGGGGAGGAGGAAGATTTGTAGTTTGTTGGTCCAGTACAATTTTTGTTATTTGAAAGATTAAAAAGTTATCAAGATAATTTTTGACGTGAAAATAAATATCTTTTAATATGCTAACCCCTAAAATTTTATAGCCCTCTATAATATTCAACGCAGAGGCTATAACTCTTCTTCACTATGTAAAGGGAAATTTTCAAATTTGTTTTTTCGATTCTAAATATTTTATTTTGACAATTTTGAGTTTTTTCTAATAATGATTCTTACAAATTGTTTCATCTTTGAATATTAAATTCAAAATAAATGAATTTATGCTTTTTTTAAGCCCAAACATAAATTTGTTATTTATATATTATGTTTACTGACTATGGGCAAAAAATATTGGGAATATAAAAATCTTTATTTATTCATCAAAATTCATTCAAAAATTGTACAAAGTCAATAACTACAGAACAATAACTGCTGAGTTTAGATATGCTATTAAATTTATTAATTGGTTTGTTCAAAAAGAACACGTGTCTCTAACACTAATGAATATTTTTACGTGTAATTTGGCACAAAAACTTTTATCCCTAGTGGAATAAAAAAAAAAAAAATTAAATTCAAATTTCCCGATATTTTTTGCTCATAGTAGTTTATTTCTATTTGTTGTCGTACCTTCATCATGAAGTTACTTCATACATCCTAATATATATAATGCAAGTTCTACAATATGAGATTCACTACACTTAATCATAAAGAATTGTCCTGCGCATGGATTGAGAAACTTCCTTTAATTTAAAATGCAAAATAAATAATATAATGAATTTGTTTGAAATTAACTTTTGAAAGTAACAAAATAACTTTCTTACTTTCTCTCCCTATGTTCAATTAAAATTTTCCCCTTCTGTTTCTTCCTCTTCAATTTTGCCTTTTTAATAGCCTTAATACCTTTATTAGTAATGTTATTATATATTTATAGAAAAATATTTCTGTCTTTAATTTGCAAACTCTATAGTCAATATCTAATTTTACTTTTAATGGAACAATATGAAACATATTGAATTTTGGGTTTACTTTTAAAAATTCAGTTATTATTCATTTTGTTTATTTATCTATGATAATAAAACTTAAGTTTCAAGGAATTCGAATTTTTGTTTGTTCATATAATAATATTTATCTTAGATTACGAGACTTTTAGACACTAAGTTTCCGTTGTCTTTTTGGATTAAGAAGTGATATATAGAATTGGTAGCAAGGAGGGATGTCATGAGTTAAACGTGGTACGTGATTCACCTAAATGCGTACTGCGTACGACTCACGTCCTATTTTGTATAAAATGAAAAAAAACCATTATTTTCATGAGAAGATCATAATCTACAATCGTATATGAAGTTTGATGATGCTGACGCAATTCATGAGTTATAACTACTTCTAGGCAGCTGTTTGTTTGTTTTTAAAAATAAAATAATTAAGTAAATTGACGTTTACTTCTCTTTGTTATTCTATTCTTTCGAAGGCTATGTAAAGATGGGACCTCAGAATATTGCCATGAATGTCATTTGGGACTGTAGAACGTTGGTACAAAGTACTGGATCAAAACTGCCATAACCCACAAACAGCTAAGCAAAGATTTGCCAAATTCCCCTTATATCTCCAGTAGCAAGTTCCTCCCTTGTTTTAGTATCTCTTCCATGATTAGCTAACCAATCTAAGAATATTGCTGCAAGCCAGCTTGCTTTCCAGATACGTTGAAGGACCAATCAAGATAGATTGATACATTGAAGTACGGAGTAACCTCATGCCATAAAACATTTTAAACCCCAAATTTAAAGTACATGTAATAGGTGTCAATCAATAATTCGACACTCCATGGGATGTTCAATGGAATTTTTCAAATGAAAATGACCAATTCCTTAGACGTATTCTGAAGCTCAATATAAAATATAAATACCCAAAGTTCATAAATAAGTTATGCATCAATATATAGATAGACATCAATGGCTTAGTTGATAATTCTAAATTGGCTATTGTTATAATGAAATAAAGCGTGTTGAGACGTACACATAGTAACTTGTAGAGTCCCTTGTACCAACTTGAACAAACAACATGGGAACAAATATTTGGTAAGAGTGACTCAGTTTTAATTCAGCTTTCTAAGCGATACGAACATGGGAACAGCTGTTCAATTCCTCTAGTTGTTGTTTATCAATATTAGAAGAGTGTTGCTCGTAACTATGAGTATTACTGTTATTCAATATATATATATAGTATTAAATCAATTTACACTCCTCAAAGGAAAATATATATATAAAAAAAATAGCATGAAGGATTTAAAATTATTTTGCAAATTGGCATTGCCATAGATATTTCTTCACCTATGTCCATATATATTTTATAGAGAGCATGAAATGAACTTTTGAAACGATTTAATTCCTTTAATAGATTATGTCTCATTTAAAAAATAAAAAAGAAGAAGGAAAGTTCCTTTCATTCCAAGACATACACACGTACACACGCACATATATATATATATATTCAATTACATTTATTACTTATCTTATGGCCATTTCCTTTAATATGTTGCCAAGTCAAATATACTTACAAATGGGACGATTTTCATATATATATATATAGGTATATATTTTTTCTTATTCATTCCTTTCTATTATTTTCAATATGATTATTAAAGCAGCTTCTTCCTATAAACTCTCTCTTGAAAAATTGAGAGAAACAAACCATCTTATATTCTAATAATAATAATAATATATGCTGATTGGACTTACTATTGTCAATCTAATTAGGGGGAATAAGTGGAGAGTTGAAAGCATTCCAGGAGATAAAAAAAAAAGAGGTTCCAAAATGCATAAGTGTACAATATAAATAAAAAAAAAACTTGTCTAAGGCTTTGCAAATATATATATATATATATATATATATAAATATGTAAAAAGTCCCATAAATTTTTCAAAAAAGCAGTGAAGGGATTATTTTGTACCCTTGTGAGACATTCCACTCTATTTTTTCTCTCTCCTCTCCTTTCCATATATGTTTTTATGTCATAAAACGATGAATAAATATTTAAATATTTGTATTTGTCTGTCTTTCTACTATTTTATGAAGATAGATAAAAAGTAACCTTGTCTCTACTGTCCTTGAGCCAGAAAAAGTCGCTCACAAAAGGGTGATGAAGCTGTAAATTTAAAAATAAATAGTTGACCCATCAATTCAAAGGCAAGTTGGAAGATTTTTTTTTTTTTTCAAAAATGAGCATCTACATTACAAAATATGTATTTTTCAACCTATTATTTGTTTTAATTGCCATTGTTGAATAGTACATAGGAATATATTGGCGATGCTAGAAATTGTAATTAAGGATCCCCTGAAATTCTGAATTAAAATTAAAGAAAAATAATTTGATAGATGATTCTCTTTGAAAGATCATTCAGATGCATATAACGTTTCATAAATTGAACGAAGGCAAACAAATATTTCAGAATTGATAAAAAGACAGCTATGAAATATTGGGCTGCTTTTTTTGGGGTGGGGTGGGGAGGGGGGTTCAATGTTTTGTAAAACTGACACAACACTAACTTACTTAAGTACAATCCTATGCTTTAAATTAACATAATGTCTTTCATGTTATAGAACACATTACTATTCATGCTCAAAGTTGTATCATACGTTTCACATGAGGTGAAAAAATAGTACTTTAAAGAAAATAAAAGAAAATTTTTATTTATAGATATATAATGCTCAAGAATTGTACAAAAAAAAAATTATTATAGATTCGTAATTCAAGCTATTCAATTCCATTCTAAAAAGCCTTTTCTTCATATTCATACTTTTTAATTTACATTTGTGTCAAGTCAACAAGAAAGCAGGCTTGTTTTCAAATATTGAAAAAGAGAAAATCCACTTTACAGTTTTTTTACTTCATAAATATAACGGCCAATTATTTCGGAGTCATTTTAAGACCTATCCTGCACCGTTTTTGCTTAAATGTCACTTTTAATCAGGAAAGCAAGGATTATTTTTTATCTAATAAGACCATCGGATAAATGTTACGAGTGTACAAGGAGCCGATATGGTCCCTGAAAGAACGTCAATCTTTTTCATAGCCCCAGAGGTTTATTTAGTGGCGGTTTTTTCCCTTAATTAAGTTGTAATTATTGGAGTCATTATTAAATTAATCAAAATATACTATTAATACAAACAAAAGAGAATGTCTTCAAGAATATGAGGTCAGTTCACACTCATTTTTGAAATGATAAATAATAATAATAATAAACTTAATTTCTTTTTGACTTGACACATTTGTATTTACTAAATATACACCTAAATTCATAATAATGTATCCATAAAATATTGTTATCAATTCTATTGATAATAGAATATATTACATATATTTAATGTAAGTATATAAATATATGTACTTGAAACGAAAACAAAGAAGCACTCCTACTTAAATCCAATTTTCTCTGTCTAAAAAATATAATTCAAGAGACTCCATTTCTTACAAGTGAAAAAAAAAGAAAAAGTCTATAAAAGATATAAAAACATAAGGCATAGATGAGTAAAAATGTAATTATAGGTAAAATTACTTCCTTTATTTTATTACCTACTCCTCCTTTTCAGTATCATATGCCGTATTAAATACCATTAACTCTTCTAAAGAAAAGATATACATACATAAAATAATATGCTATCAAATATTCAAAAAAGTATTTCACTTTCATTGGATTCATTAGGGATCTTCCTTCTATTCCCCCATCTATAAATTCAGGTATATACATATATTTTCAACTTCTATTGGTATGTATTTATAAAAAATGTAAATTGAAAGTTGTAAAATAAAATTGAATAAAAAAGAATAAATAGTCAAACATTATTGAATGGGTCATCAATATAAAGACTTTTTCTTGTTCGCTGGGAGCGCTACATTACACCACGAAGTTACATTGTTACTTATTTAAAATAAAATAAATTCTGCAAAAGGTAAGACAAATATATATACATACATATAATTCATAAGTGACACCTTATAATAAATAAAAAATTAAGTATCATAGACAAAAAAAAATATCTTCCAGGTAAGAGGTGCGTTTTGTTACTTTTATTATAGATTTACTCGTTGCCCGCTAAAAAAAGGGGAATCTTACCCCGAGTATACTCGTCCATGGCTTAGAAAAAGTAAACTTTTTTCCCAAGATTTGAATGATTAAAACAAAAAAGAAGCTCTGAAGCAACTTGAGGTAAAATTATTACCTGCTTGGATCATGTATAATTACTAAAAAAATACGCGGTACTTCAAACATGTACATAGACTGAAAGAGGTATGTATGTATCCATGTTACAATGTACATAATTAGATGTACTGTACATCATTTTCACAACGTACATATGTACATACATGTATGTACTTATTTTAACTACCACCATTTTAAGAAAATCAAAATTCCCCAAGATGTATAGAAAAAAAAACATAAAGCAAAAATAAAAAGAGAGGATCACAGTTTTACAGGATGTTGAATAAATTCTAAGTATTTTTTTTTTACATATGTAAGGTTATATTTTATACATTCATATATATGTAGGTATCTTCATATTCATATATATTCATCGCTCTTTTTACCATCATGACTTCCACACTGAATATAAATCACATACATACAATAAATAATTTTTTTTAGGGCTCTAACTTATATAAAAATGAAGCTATATATTACTTATAAGACTTTTTTTTTTTTGCATGGCTCTTGTAAATTGTAAATCAAACAACCTCATAAAATAATATCTTTGAAGACCATGATGATGCAATCTTGATATATAATATTATCACCAAAATATGTTTAAAAAGGTATGTATTTTTTATTTTTTTTTAACAGCCATAACTTTTAAACGTTTAAAACCCTATACATATTTAATGTGATTTTTTAAATAAAGGGAAGTAAAAATTTAATATGTACATATAACTTATATGCATTGGATAGTCAAAACGTCATATTTGAAGAATAACTAGGTCGATAAAATCAATATTTATGTATTTAACAATTCTACAGTTTTATTTTTAAGCCCTTAATTAATTACTTGACTCATGGTCCAATACTTTTTAACACCATAAAAATGTTTCACCCTTCCAATTCGTTAGCTGTTCTTTTTTAAAGAGTTTTTAATCAAGCATTAATAGTATATCTATTTAAAAATGTATGTTTCAATACGCTGAAATAAAAATCCACCAGTCATATCATTCACTACAATTTGTAACTACATAACTCAATCATCAATGTACATCTTTCTTTTTAATCACAATATTAATTTTTTTTTATTCAAAAAGAATCTAAAAATGTCTGAAAAAAATGTACATAAGTGAATACATTTGACCGGTACTTCAAACAATGATCCGGTAAATGAAAATCCATTAAACCTACTTATTCTTCTAAATAAAATCTTTTTTAACATATGGTATATACATACTTTAGTATAAGTGTTATATTTAATTTTGAAAGAATTCAATTAGAAATAATATTTTTTTTTAAATAATTAAATTTGTAATGAACATTACCTTCTGTTTGAAAAGATTTCCTTTTTTTTCTTTTTTTTTGTTAATTATGACCAGCAAATATTTTTTTCATTTAAAAAAGGGAAAGTTCAGAAATTTTAATTTTTACAATAACAAAATACAACTTTATTTCCTGCTCCTACATATTAAGGATTTTAAATAATTATGTACTCCTTGCTTCACCCAACTATAAAAACACTTTTAATTCATTGGGCTATTGAACCATTAATTTCCATTCGATACCATTCTGTTTGCTCACTCTTAAGATTTACTGTGTGTGCTTTTTTATTTTCTTTTATCATATTAACTATCTATCTATTTCCCACTCCTTCTCCCTACATACAAAAATGATTAATACATATATTTCTCTTCTAACTCTGTGAGTTATAGATGTACACAAGAGGGAAAAGTGATAAAGGAATCACAGATATATATATATATATATATATATATATATGGATACGTATGTATAAATATTTGGTTTCTTTTATATATATATAAGTTGGTTATATTGATACAATCATATACATAATAAATACCTATTCTGTTGGTATGTACCTATCTATTTATATTATTGAGCTGGAACAGAGCTGCGCCAAAAAGTGAAGCTCTATGTATGATATTTTAAAAATCTCATACATTTTGCGAATGATTGATTTAAAAAGCCCATTAATGAGCAAACTTTTTGATAATTGAGTCCATTTTTGAATTAATTTCTTTGTTTAAGTCCATATTGTAGCTGCAATCCAACTCATGACTTGACATTATTTTAGGAGAGATTTATTGAATAAAAATTTACACCGGCTTTGATTTTTTTTTTTAAATCTGAGAGGCCATTGAAAACTAATCAGAGTCTACTCAGAAACTGTTTTCAATGTTACTCTAAAAAATTGACATAAAGTAAACTAAAAATTTGAAAATTTAACTATTGTTAATTGTTGAATTGAACAAAAATGTATCAACATATATTTAGAGACAGGTTGGGGTAGACTCACTCCCATTGTCACTCATGATTGCAATATATGCCTTTATCTTCTAACGTAAAGGAACGTTATTTCTTTTTTCATAACTAATTTTCTTATCCTCAAGAAAGCATCTTGACTGTTCAGCCTCCCTTACCTAATTTACTTATGTACTTTTTCGTCTTTGTTTTTTCTACTTGTTTCTTTGTTCTCAATTGTAAAAACTTATTTCTTTGTTCATGTCCCCAAAGTAAGGATATATGTATGTATATTAAATAATTTATGGTTAAGTACCTTCAATTTCTGTATCTCAGGTTATTGTTATGCATCATAAGTTTCTTCAGCAAATTCAATTTTTCTTTCGCTTAATTTTTAATGTATTAACGATCATGGCCAAGATTATAAATTACGAAAGAAATAGAATCATACTCGTGAACGAATTACAATATACATATATGTATCATATGAATATAAAAAAAATCAAGATAAATATTCTCTTAATTGAGATTGATGCTCTTGATGAAAAAGCAATGGAAGTAATGGAAAGTCAGACTCCAACTAAAAATGTCTATGAACAACATTGGAAAAAGAAACATTTAATGACCACTATTACTAAGCTACCAAGTCTGAGACGGATGCTCCATTACTAAAAAGAACACTTAAAGAAACTTCAAAACATAATCCTCATCAGACAACCAGAACAATACTTTTGAATATATCTTCTAATGTTGATGGATCTACCACCACTAAATAATTCTTTGAGGAGTGTTAGGGTGTAGAAATCTATGGAAAATTACCAACACTCCCTCAAACTCGTTGTGTATTTTTCCATACCGATAGAATTGTGTAGGTTTGAAAATAACTTATTCCAATTCGACTTGAGTGTTTACCAATGACAATAAAATACTTATTATATTTGCAACGTCATTATGAATGCAAGATCTTTGACAAAATACCAAAAATGGGCACTACATATAACATTTAAAGTGTATTCTAAAACGTAGATAAAGATTTAAGTTAGTGGTTTACACACTTGACTACATTCAATTATTAATTCCAAAATCTGCCTATAGAAGTCTGTAGGTATATATACTAAACTAAATTATTAGATTGTGTAGATTAAGAATATAATAAGTGTCACATAAATCCAAAATGCTCAACAACAACTAAAGCTGTTAACTCTTGTCAGAGCAATAACTTTTTCATATTTTATTTTTAAAAAAAAGTGTGTAGTTCATTTTAACTTAATTCATTCGGCTAAAAAAATGCCTATTTTAATGCAGTAAATATCTTTTACCAGATAGTAATTTAGATCATGCTTGGTGTCTTAATTTTTGTATCACCTTGTTATAAGAAGAATTCGATTGTTTGTCCGGAAAGAGTCACAAAAATTAATGGCTAGATCCTTAAAAATCAATTTACAGTGTGTTCATTCTCAAATTGAATTTAATCTGATGCACTTTTTTTTAACCATCATGACTATTAAGCAACTTAAAGCAACTATTTACGCACATTGATTACAACATAGACAATGCTGATTTAAAAAAGATTTGAACTTTTATTAAAAAAAATAATAAATGAAGATGAGACACACAGTAAATTTGTGTTAATAATTATTAAACGAGTTAATGATAAAATAGTAATAAAAGAATAGGAGATAATGTTACAAACAAAAGTAATAAAAAATATAATTTATCATATTATAACTGCAGGCTCATCATCCTGGCACACTATGCCTGAATAGTTCATTCAACTGTTATCACATAAATACGAAAAAAATAAACTATTAAATCTAAAATTTTGGATGGTGTGTACATACATTTAACCAGTGTAAGAGAAGTGTTTTATTTACAATTCAAAATGATCATAAGATGATGGAAGTAAACCTGGTCCAACGGTCACCTGCTTTAAGCGTGCCACTGCACACTGGATGCATATCCAGTTCAAACGCGGGAAATTTATAGCATAAATGCACGACGTTAATAGGTCTCCTGCTATTCCCGGCCCGTGGTTATCCAAAATAATGCATAACAATAAAGATGAGCCTGCTTCAAGGATCACTTTTTTAAGCCTTTACTAATTGTTAAATACAAAAACTCAGAAACTATGGGATTGAAACAGAAGAATAAATTATTCCAGATATCCCGGTCATTCGGAGATGGTTTAATGAGTACTTAGTATTCATACCTTTAAACAAGTTCAATCGTATATAATTCAGATCATGCAGATACATGTATGAATATGTTATAAATAAAATATGTATGGATGAACATAAACGGATGTTTTTCCCTCACATTTATTTCTCTCTCTCTCTCTCTATCTGAGAATGAATATGACAATTGTAACAAAGCTAGTGATGCATTATTAAAATTTAACCAGTTTGTAAATGATGGAAGGAAAATTAGTGTGTTAAATACTGGGAATAAATTAAAATCATAGATAAACACACATTTACATGGCTATTTAGTTTGAATTAACGAAAATTTCAGATTTTTTAATGTAATATTATTAAAAATTATGTTTCACTTTGTTTTATAAATGTATAATAGAATAATACTAAAGGTTAATTTTATTCTAACTTTGTATATATTTTATAATAAAAAAGTTATAAATACCACCATGTATATTATTTTATTCTATTTTCCAACTCAAAGTTAAAAAAAAAGCAAACCTGGTTTAAGCAGCAGTTACCTACACTATGCACTCACTTTCTCAGTATCCCTGCGCCTAGCCGCTTATATCAAGTTTGACTGTAGTTAAAGACGATGTTACAAAAAGTAGGCTTTTACATTAGTTGTGAAGTTTATTTTTGAGCTTTTTGGAAGGGGTGAAGGAAACTAAAAAAAACAACACTGTGTTATTAAAAAACCTTATTTGTACTCCCAATTCATTAGAGGGATTTAAAGTCTAAAATACTCGCAGTTTGAAGTGCCCCTGTATTTAAATTTGTTTGGAGGGAGATGTATGGAGAATTTGAGATCATGACGAAACTCTTGTCTAATTTACATACTTTGTTTTTGAGAAAGAAACTTTAAAATAACCCCTTGTTCAATAAACTATCTAATGTAAGTCAATTCTATTATGTATCCACATGAATGTTAAAATAATTATGAAATTCTTTTTCATCCACTACTGGAACTCCCTGACTTTCAAAAAGAAAATGTAACATTTTAGAAAAACATGGCGAAATAGTCTTTGTTATGCTAAGGTAAATACTTCTTCTAAATTCATAATAAGTAGAGTCAGCTTTTTTAACTGTTCAAGCAAATAGCTAAAGGGATAATGTTTATAGTATGTTTGTTTTTAGCAAAAAGTATTTAATTATAAAAACATGATTGACTTTCGAATATGGGGAATGTAATTGACAGAAAACTCAAGGTATTTCCATTGAACCCTTATCATTATTAAGAGATCCTCTTAATAAGCATATTAACATCTTTTAGGCATATATATATATATATATATATTAACTCTCAATTTTAATATAACTATGGTCTTAAACGATGAAAAATTATATGTACATATGTAGACATTTGAAATACCCTAACTTAATATAAGGAATAAAAAGACTTATTTTTTATCTGCCAAATAATCAATTACCTAATTTACAAGCTCTTATCCGTTAAGGACTATTATTATTATCCAAGTGAGTCTTTAAATAATTTTTCTATGGAAAAAGGTAGTTTTTTTTTTTCATTTTGTTTATTCATACTCAAAGTTATACATATCCACAAATTAAAAAAAATACTAATACAACTCCTCTCAAAAAACTTATTCTTGATTTTTTTTTCGTAACTCACACTTTGCCTCTTGTAATTAAAAACTAAAAGCAAGAGCTAAGAATGTAGCAGCAGCTGTTCCTTCATTCACGTATACTTTTATACATGGGTATATAACATATATATATATATATATATGAATTTTCTATATATTTTTTTCGTTTTTACACTTACATATATATATAAATAGACATGTGTACTATGAGATGTAATCCTTGGTTCATTAGAGTACATCCATGGATGTATGTATATTATGTAAATTTGTGTAGCATTGTAGTATGTGCTCTACTGAGGATGTTCAGCCCCAGTAGTTTATGATTAGGAATATAAATCATATGCAATTCAGGCGTGTTATAAAAAAAGAAAGAGAAAATCAACCTGGTAACTCTGACAATTTAATGAATGTCGAGGGGGGAAACAGCTTGAGCTGTCATGACGTTTTACTGAGCTACAAGCTGCTATTCTCCATTATATATACAATAATAAATAATAACATAGATGAGAGGAAGAAAATCGACTGAAATTAATGTCAGGAAATTATATATTTTTAACTAATAATAGTTATACGAGGACTTAAGCTCTTTTTGTTTACATTTTATTTGCTTTATTAAACTTAATGCATGTATTCCTTCATGCGACATCTTTACTATCAGGTAGATGTTCTCCCCTCAGTAGTAATAAAGGAAAAATGATAACAGCTTTGGAAAACAAAAAGACCTGTTTGAAGAGCCAACTCCACTTTTTTATCACAAGCCCGAATTGCATATGATTTACATTGCTATTTATGATGACGTTACAGTTCTATATATTATTCCTGTAGAGATGATGGGGGTGATTCCAGCAACTATTAATTTCTCCATGTTTCTTTTTATGTGTTGTTTTAATTCTGTATTTATGTGTTACAAAAGTAAAAATAATAAAAAAGATTCTTAAATGTTGTTAAATAAGGATTTTTTTATTATTATAAGTGTCTCCATTAAAGTTTTTGATCTTCTATAAGGATTTCTTTAGTCGACAAAGTCCATAAGGTGCCTTTATAAATTGGATTAAGCCCAGTCGTTTATTTTATCTTTTTAAACTCCTTACTATTATTAAGCACTGTACCTT
This sequence comes from Lepeophtheirus nordmannii, assembly GCA_963680855.1. Taxonomy (NCBI): domain Eukaryota; kingdom Metazoa; phylum Arthropoda; class Copepoda; order Siphonostomatoida; family Caligidae; genus Lepeophtheirus; species Lepeophtheirus nordmannii. The sequence goes on from OY804521.1 coordinate 33,660,011, forward strand.
TGAGCAAATTGCAATCAAATACAAAAGTGTTATTTTATTCCCTCTCTATAAGAAAAGTACATTTCATTTTCTTTGGATTTCTATTTTATAACCCGTTCATTAATTTCAGAGTTTGAAATTTTTTTAAAAGACTTTTTAAGTTGTATCTACATATATTGTTGTATTTATATGTTATATAAAGGCATATTTTTACTTCTTACTATTCTACATTTATGTATGTATGTATGTATGCTAAAAGCAAAGGCATAGAGTAAGGGGGGATGGTGAATAATGTAATCACTATTTGTACAGGATGATATAAGACTGATTTTGTAACGGGATTCAACTTTATAATAACTTATTTTACAAGAAAAAGAAAGGGCTTTCTTTTAAGTTAGTAAGAAATTACAATCATTTTTATGCATGACACTTCTACTGAATACTTTTGATTAGAGTAAAAAGGTTTTTATAATTTTTGATGGTCAGATATGGAGAGCGTCTTGGTTCTTAGAATGATGTTTTAGAATGATATATCTGTAAATGTTTGGGTAGAAGTTTTGACTCTTTGATCATAAAACAGCTTAAAAGCGTTTTTTACTTACACAAAACACATAAATAAGTGGTGTATTTGCAGTTACAAAAGCAGTATAATGTCTATAATATAGTATAGCAATAATTCAATTTTGACTAAAAGTGATGTATGAGAGTCGACTCCAGTGACAAGAGTATAGAACACATTTTTAACCTGTAATTACCAAAAAAAAAAAAAAAAGCTCAGCATTTAGGCGGAACACTCAAAAATTCCGATCCATTCCTCAGTGCAAATACGATTTTTCATTTTGAGGTCCATTTAACACTTCTCAAAAATAGCTGAAATTGAAATTAATATATGTATAAATGCCCTTTTGTATTTATATACATATATATTTGTAAATATAATGAATTAATCAAACTGAGAACATTTTCAACACCTAATTAATTATTAGGTATTTAAAAAAATAAGGAAACTTTGGTTGGAGTATGTTTTGACGACCCTATCATGTACAAACGTTGTAGAACATTGTCATACATCCACGAATTAATTAATGGACTAAAAACCAAAATGGGCTCATATATATACAAATATACAAACTTCATGCACCATTAATCATTGATAACATGTTCGAGTAAAAAAATAATATAAAAAAATGGGGAGTGTTAGCCATGACGATATTAATTTATTCTCAAGTAAACATATGTGTATTGTAAAATCCAGTCCATAGAGAAATGAATGCATCTCCTTCATTTCTTTTGAAAAAAGAACTTTCTTATAAATAATTATTTTGATGAATATTTTAAAAAAAAATATGTATAAGTCATATTTGAAATAATTTCTTGTTGTAGTAGCTCACCTTTTAAAGATTATTACAATAAATACAATTCCTTACATTTTAAATTACATTTATGTACATATTATAATTGAATTTAATGCAGCATAAATATATATATATATATAAATTGTTTTCTAATCTACTGAGTCTTAAAATTTATTAATTTTTGATTTAAATATATTTTATTAAGAACGCAGTGACAGTTAAACCCCTTTTTAAAGCTTTTTCATGGGTTTTAATTGTTTATGTAATTTAAAAATTACTCATTGTTTCAATGACAGCAAAAGTTATTTGTTTATTGGAATATTAGTTTTTTTTAGGAAAAACGTCAGTAACTGATGAGTTTCGAGAATTTGTAGAAATAATTTATTTAATTTTATTTCAAAATGTAATAAGTAACTTTTGTTTTGATAAAAATTATTATTTATTTTAATAAAAAAAGAAATGAATTAATTATGAAGCTACAATTTGTTTTTTTTTTCGTATCATGTCATATTTCAAAGAGTTTTTAATCTTAATTATTTCCATATTCTTCAGTTAGAGACAATTTTTTTAACATTATCAAAAAAAAAAAAAAACACGAAACACACTTAAAAACGAATATACCTTTTTCTAAATTTAATGTTGACTCTTAATATATATATTATTAATGTGGGATCATACAATTCCGAGAAAAAACATTTTAAAGATCTAAAAATATCAATTTCTAAGAAGTTTATTTGTGCGTGGTAAAGTAACACCTTGATTCTTTATCTGCTAAAAAGCCCAAAGGGACACATTTGAAGTATGAATATAATTGAATTTTCATTTGACAAAATAAGGATCTTGTATAAAAATGTTTAGTTTGAAATGAAAATTGATGTGATTTGAAGCTAATTTAAGCCCAATATTATATTTATATAATATATAAATATATTAATTTCATTGGCTATCAATTTGTTATTGTGTTAATTTACTTCCTGATTTGAGTACTTAACTTTCTGTTCATTTGCTTCAAAAATTGAAATCAAATTTACGAGTTAAATATATTTCCTAGAAGATAATACTTTGATTAGTTAAGAATCAATTACTTGGGTTGCAAATAAATCTTTTTTCTTTAAAAACAAATAAAAAACCAGGGGCATATTCCACTCCAAACAAAAGTTTTAATATTTGCATTGCATTTTTTGTTGAAGATGGAATGATTTCATACTAAATTTTGCAAATAGTAAATGTATTTAAATGTATATTTTTGATTTTTAATGACTTTGACTCAAGTCTATAACAATTATAAAAATACTCAAAAATTTCCTAAAATTTAAAAAATTCAATGTTTTTACAAGAAAAAAGTAATTACACATATATGTGCATGTAGTTAGTATGTCAAGTGATGCTGTAGTTACATATGTAACCTTTCAAATTTTAGAGAAAGTAAAGCCTTGCTAACATACGTCATTAATAACAATATGAAATTCATGTTTAAAATATAGACGTTTAAGATGTTTTAAATAATGATATTGATTTTTTTGTTTGTTTTTTATATACCTAGGAAGAGTAGAACTATGTTTTTTTTTTAAAAAAAACTAAAGATAAGAATATATTTCAAAATGTTTTAAGCTTTCGAAAAATCTCAAAATATAGTTAGTATATATGTATATATTTGTATAAATGCATTTGTTCCTTCAATTCTTCTAGCTTTTAATATTCATTATATGTTGTTGCTAACGTATGTTAGATTGCTGAGAGAAGTATAGATGAACATACTTTAGAGTGCCCTATTAATAATGTAATATTTTGATTGACTCCACTATAGCCTTTTCTCCTAGGAGGCATCAAGAAAATGTTATTTACAAAAAATCAAGTTCCTCATCTCATTTTTGACATAATACTGGCATTTTATAAATGAAAGAAAAAATGACATTCTCGAGTCAAAATAGGCTATTGTCAAACGTCTTGTACCATACTACAATTTGATATTTGACACCATTTCTCCTTTTTTCATTTTTTTTAATTAAAAAGATTTTTTTTTTAACTTTAATCAATATAAAAGAAAAACTGTTTGTGTTGAAATTATCTCAGGTTGTTTCAAGTTTACAGATATAATCCACATCAATTCCTTATTCTGTTTTTTTCTTTAGTCAACTATTTTTAATGATGGTATAAACCAGCAACAATTTCAAGAGATTTCTTCATTTTGAAATATGAAGTTGTTCATGTTTGAATTTCATAATATAAAACAATGGTATTCCCAAGCAAAGTGACAAAAAAGCATCTGTTAGCTATGTCTTTTGGGTCACTTTGAATTAAATATATATATATATATATATATATATATATATTTGTCTTCCAGTTTTGCACGCTGATTTCAAATCTGTAGTTTTTTTTTCGAGAGTTCTATTGTTTTCGAGAAATCGAAATCTACTTTTTAAGCTTTTTTGGCCCATTTTCCAACTTCAACCTCAATTTAACCCCAGAAGATTACTCATTTTGTGCATTATAAAATAATGATTTGCAAAAATATTTAATGCAAATTCCAATTTCAGTCTTTGTTTTGACCAAAGATAAATTCTACTGTGATGAGAGTAGGTGCAAAAGTCGGCCAAATCCTTTGTACTTAAATAACTCCTTGAATATGACATGAAATTGATTAATAAGGAATGCATTCAAGAGCTGAGACCCACAGCTTTCATACGAGAGGTCAAGCATCCGATAAGAATCTTTAACTTTGAAGAAATCGTCCATCTAAATGTGTAAATTTTCATTCAATTTTGAGCAAAAATTCGCTATAAATCAGTGATTCGTGGTAGAGCTACTTAAATAGTAGCGTGCAGACGGATTTCGGATAGTTTCTTAATCATTCTGGAATTATTTGGTATCAAGTCTCGAATAAGGTCTCAAATCCAAGTTTTTAAATATTTTTATTGAGTTCAGTTCAATAAATTCTTTATTTGGTCACTCCCAAGTTGATGCGAACATAATGATTACAATTACATATTTAATTGAGACCTCACCTTATATCTCATCCATTTGTTCAAAGTTCTAATGTTATTTGTAGAGGCATTGAAAAGATTAAAAATAAAAATCAATTAATTTCAACTCATGTACTTATGTAAAATGGTGCATTTAATTTGGTAAATGCAAATAAATATAACTTTTAAATAAATATACAATTATATATATTGTAACCAGACTAGCGCATAAGAAATCCGTACAAAAAAAAATCTGTTGATTAAATTTTTTTTATTTTTGCTCATTATTATTTTGCATAATTTTGTCATAATGATTATTTTAAGTCGTATCTACAATTATTATTGACAATAATGAAACTTTTTACATAAAAAAATATAAAATTAGCCTAAAGAAATTGTTTCATGTACAAAAATACTTATTTAATTAAATGTGGATTTTTATGTCTTGATTGTTATGACAAAGTATTTTGAAGATCAATATTTTTTTTGAAAAGATTTCTTTATAAAAAAATATTAAGTTAATTTTCTTTTGTAAATAATGTGATTTTTGATTATGTACTGTAGAATATTGCCGATATTTTAAATTTTTTTTTTTTTTTTACACTTGCTACATTTTTGTTCAGGGCCCACAACTTGATACGGAGGCAGTGGCTTCGATTCTGCCTATGGTAAGATATATATTATTACAAATTACAGAAATGTAACTAAAATACACATAAATATAAGTATTCAAATGTTTTGGGATGTTTATCCAATCAACACCACGCTATACAGGTTGCCCTTCCAACATTTCATTTGATCGGTGTATGAATGATTGCCTCCGGGACAAATGCTCTCATGGAAAATTGCGATCAATTTTAATATTTATATAGTGATTCATCCATTGATTTGTCCCATTTACACATGGGTTTGACACTTCATAAGATCCTTAGATAGTTTTTCCATCACCAGATGAACACAAATAAAATAATCCTCTTATTTTCCCAAACTACATATATCCTAGGTACATGGGATACGTGCAGAGTAACCATGGGACTTTGAGAATTAGTTGAAAACCACGGCTGCCATTTGAAGGAAATTTCCTTAAAAATCATTAATTCCCTAAATCAACAAGCTGTGCATTATACACTTGGGGCCACGAAGCAAACTAAACCATCGCTTCAAGGTCCTCAAAGTACTCCTTCCCTATTTTCCCGAATTACACATATTCACAATATACTATGATATATTTTTTGCCTCGAAGGTTAGGTATTTGCAGGGTTAATTTTCAAAGTTTCACTTTTTTTTTCATTCAGTCTGTTACATATTTGGAGACTTTGTCTCTTTAATCCCACAAACCAAGCACCAAGTAGTCACTTTTCAAAGTTATAACAAGCTTTTTATATCATTAATGAGAAAAATTTATTCATCCGATGATGGCTATTTTCTTGTAGACAATTTTCCTAGAACCTATTTGATCTTATCACCAACAACTTTAACTACCAACAATTAATTGATGTTATCTGATTTTCATAACTAAAATAAACAAAATTTTGATGTATTAAAATTACTTTGATCACTTTCTATTAAATTGTATGTATAATGTACAGATACCCATTGACGAGTCATGCCGAATACATATCAATTATTCGTTACTATCAGAAAGATTAAATATTACATTATTATTAATATATCTAATGGGGATTCAATCATTGCATTCTCACCATCACCACAAGGCACTATAAATTATTCATTGAGAATGATTCATCATAATTTATCATTACAACTTACTTGTACAACTCTCCTTCTACAAGTAAATACTGTTCGTACAATATATGGTTATAGTTACATAGTCTCATAAAACATTTTTTCATTGATTTTTTGACGTTTGCTCTACCCTCAAGTAGCATTTGAGTATCACTGTCAAACTTTTTTTTGATGCTCGTGGTATTCATGAGTTTTTTTTATGGTTTTTTTTATGACGTTCCATTTGCTTCAAACCCATTTTTGTATTCGTACTGCATTTTTATCTATTGTCACCTATTGTCATATTGAAATGAGTTTAACTTCTTTTAAATTGGAAAAAATTAGTTTATGAATAAAAAAAATTTGTGACACTTTGTAACTATGTATTTATTAAAGAATTATCCTTTACAAGTTAGCAATAATTAATTTTAAGAATTAATAATATACTCTAAATATTAATTTTTTTTGACTCATGCAGTGTTATATTTAACAATTACATTATTATTACAAACCCGTGTCGTATTTTACATTTGCTGCTTCAAAAATTAAAGATATACTTAGAAAAAAAAACTCAAAAATTAAGTCAAATTCTCTATAAAGTATTATTTTGAAAAGAAGCAAATTTAAAGAAGAGTTTTAATAATAATAAATGGTATTAATTAGTTTTCATAATGAAGATTTATCGCCTTTAAACATTTTTACATTAAACTATAACAATATTCCTAACACTATGAATACCCTATAAGATGCTTTTGAGAGAATGTTTTCTTTTATTTTTTCCTTATACACATAAATATTTAGTATATTTATAATATAAAAAGCTATACAGATTAAAACAATAAGGAGATTAATGTATGCTAGGTAGTAGTCTATTATCATAGGATTTACCACTCATATTTTTGTTTTTATGATCTTGATGATATTTATTTGAAGCTTGAAAAAGAAACTAAGACTGCTTATTTTTGTGGAGAAAAAGATATCTGTTTATTTGTATTCTTTGCTGGCAAATTATCTGAGAAGAAAGAACTGACAAACGTAATTAAGCAACCCCATTCGTATCACTTCATTTTCTTACTCTATTTTAATAGTAAAAAATGTGTTTTAAAGTGTTAACACACATTCCCTACCTCTCTACTTACACAATCCAATATTTACTAAATCAAACTAAGGCTGGATCCCATTTACACATAATTGAGCAAAGTATATATCTAATAATATTATCCTAAGAAGAAATAACTATTGTTTATCACTTCTCAACATTTCTTTTTAACTTTATATGTAATCCTTTTAATGGATTTCCACATTTGCATACACTTGAATGAAAGGCTACTAGAGTAGTCAGTACTTCTCAATTTTTTATTTATTTGTTAAATAATGGTTCATCATTAAATGGGTCATTACACATCACATCACTCTTTTCAAAAAATAACATTTGAAACCATTACCCTCCAATTTAATCAAATGCGATGATCATGTAAGTCGTTGACTTTCAAATCAAGTATTTTTGGTTGGAAATGAATGATCTGTTTCGGATTAATTGATAATTTTTAAATCAAATATTTCCCCTGACAATTATCAAAACTATTCAAATTGTATTCACAAAATATAAAAAAAAAAAAAAGATTAAATGTATCTAATTGGAATATTTTGTAGGTCATACATTTTGCTCAAGTTAGTGTCCCTTTTGAGTATGATAACTTTTGTTTCATTAAATAAAAGTCAAGATTGAAATTTTAGGATCATGATATAAAAATGAGTTTTACTCTTATAAAACATGAGACCATTTCTCCAAATTGAAGGCACAAATGTATTTGAGATTTATTGACCATGTAATTTGGGTATAAATAATGAATAAAATTATCAATATAATAGTATATTTTTTTTTACAATAATATTTCATAAGAATGCAGCAAAGAACAAAAGCAGTAAATTATGTATTGCTCTAAAGTTTTTTTTTCTTTCTTTCTTTAGTACAGTTTAATTCTATTTGTAGGCCCATTAGTATATATAAGTACATGTATATGCATAAGTATATATGCAGAACATATGGACCGTTGATCATTCTATCGTTATTACAATACGCAAATGCATAAGAAAATCGAAATTGTATATATATATATGTATATATATATATATATATATGTGCACATATTCTTGAGTAGTTAATGAAAAATATATATCCTTTAAGTATGTAAAACTAATTATATATATTTAATCTATAAAGAGTTTTAAATCTGAGCAATTATTAAGTTTTTCAGATTGCTATGAAATAGTTTTGTTTTACATGCAAAAATTATCAAATATAATTATCCAAAGGTTATTCAAATGCTATAAAAGTTTCAATGAGCCGAAAACGCATCAACACAATATTTATCTAAAGTTTATTAGTTAATTGTTGAAAATTATTGTATGTAAGCCAAATACATCATTGAATAAGTAAATGAGACTAGAGGCACTTGCGTCAGGTCCCTTTTTTTACCTATGAAAAAAGCTATGGCTATGAATTTCACATCCCATTTGAATAATATAATGAAAATCACTGAATCAAAAATAAAAAAATACACCTTTTTTTGCCAACTTTTCTTTAAAATATTTGCTTAAAAATGATTTTTAAGGATAAAGTATTGTCCTATATACTCTTTAGCTATCACTTGACAGTAAATTTATTAAAACTCAAAGCTCACTACCTTGATAATGTATTTACGAATATGTAGCATTCGGGTAAAAGGAGTCACATTCAAAAATCGACTACAGTTGCTCAGTTATTATTTATTCTACTAAATTATTTTATAACTACGAAGTCCTGAATATAGTTGCTGTGAGAGTCCATGTCCTTACTAAAGTGGAGAGTTAATTTCTCCAATCTATAATAATAATCAATGATTTATAGTACATCAATTTTTTATAATATCTTAAATTGCAATAATAAATTGAAAATTTACAAACGATTCAATAACTTCATGAAAAGATTATTTATTTATTACTTAAAAATTATCCTAAAGATTCTTTTTCTTAATTTCTTAAAACAACTTTTTTACGGTTTCAACATTTTTAGGGAACCCATTCTAATGGAAATAACTACTGAATCCCATGATTTTTCTGATAAATTCAATAGATACAAACTATATATAAATATGTTGTGTTAAATTATGTTAGATCCAACTCAGATCTGATCCCAGGAATGCAGCCAAAAGCAAAAAGTGTTACATTTCCCCTACATTAGATATTATGACAAAAACTATTTATAATAAAAATATCTACTCTTCAATAATTTGAGTTCTAAACTGTCATTCTTCGTATTTGTCTCTAAAGGTTCATTATACAATATAGAACATAATTGTATGTTAAAGCCAAAGTGGTGAACATGATTTGATTGAACTATTCCATATTCATGCATGTATATAGAATGAGTGATTGTTTCATGCGACAAATCAATAAAGATATGCTGCACTGATTGACAAACAACAAATTAGAATACAAATAGTTTGTCTCTAATAAGCACGTACGTACAGTATAGAAGCTATACCAAGAAAATGTTAATCTTTTGAATGTATAAATCATTAATTGATTATTCATATCCGTCTTTAAATAATGAGGCATCAGTCTTTCTAGCTGAGATTTTCGGCATCACACAATCCATGGAAGACCTCCTTAAACAAAACAAAGAAAAAACAATCAGAAAATGTTGTAATTCGATCTGATTCTCAATCAGCAATTGCTACTATTCTTAATCCACTTACATCCACAAGTGATGAGGTCAGGAAGTGCAAATAAATTCTAAATCCAGGAAAGAAAGATAAGAATATATGGTTTGAATGATGCAAAGGTCTCCAGGAATTTGCAGACCATCTTGCAAAATGTGGCATTGGGAGCCAAAGCCGTAAGTGTGTGCTGGTGTGCCTCTCAGCTACATTAAAAAAGTATAAATGATTTCGTTCATAAAAGATGGTGCAAGCTATTCACTGATTATAATCAACATATGAAACACACACACACACACATGTGATGCTAAAATAACTTTAGCCAAAGCTTGTCAAACTTCGTCGTGAGGATACGAAATTACTTGTTCAAGCCAAGACTGGTCATGGGCCATTTCTTGCTCACCTAAATAAATGGAAGAACACAAGTGCAACATGGAAGAGTCACAGAGTGCAGTCCACCTCGCTAACAGATGCCCTGCTCTCTCGTATGAAAGATATGAAGCCATTCAAAAAGAAGAAGAAGATGATGATATTCGAATTCTTAAGCTTATGAAATGTAAAAAAATGATAACAATTATTAACACCAATTTTGATATTTAAGTAGGAATTTAGTTTTTATTGTAGTAACACGGATACCCCATTGTGGTGCTGTACTCTTTACCTTAGTATGTCTACATTTTTATTATTAGTACATATATCATCTATCGTAAGCAGTAATAAAATTTTAACTAGCTAAAAAAATAAATGTATAAATCATTTCTTTTTTAAGACGTACACATTATTTAAGTGTCAAGGGTGAGACTAAAATAACTACTCTTATTAAAATTTATTAGAATTTATTCTTCTGACTTTGATACCTCAAAAGCTTGATCTTAAAAATATATGGATCCCTATATTTAAAATAAAGAAACAAGTTTTAAAATTATTAAAGGAAGAGAGACAAAATATATATTTTAAAAATCTTATCTTCATACCCCTGAAACATACATATATACATAGAATAAAAGTTGAATCGCTCGAATTAGGATCTCTTCATCCTTAGAATCAGTAGTTATTAACTATCTTCATTTTCGACTTTTTCTGTAAATAATTGATTTACAGCAAAATGTTCTGAGATCGAAATAGGCTGAATTTGGTAGAACTTGATCTCTTGATTCCAAATATGGTTTATTTTTTCTCTATCACTCTTAGATTTTTCATGCAAGGATTATAATGTTTGTTGCATTTTTAAGTTTTTAAGGATTCGAGGCTGTTTTTTTTTACACTTAGTGTTGTAAACAATGATAAATGATGAAAATTGAGATTTTTTCTTGAATGTATCTTTTATCTTTTAAAAGTTTTTCTTTGTTACAAAAATTTAAAAAAAAAAAATATTAGCTATATAGTTCAGAAAACCTGTTCTTCATAGAATACGACTACAAATCAAATTTTGAAATTTCATAATTGAATTGAACTTTTAAAAGTGTTGTTTTGTTAATTATTTGTTCATATAAATACGTTTTATATGATATATGCCAACTTAATGCATGTGTAAGCTTAGTATTATATAACCTAAGGGGAAGTGTATTAGAAAGTTCCACTGAATAACTGATTTAAATTTCTTTATACCTAATTGTATTTGTCAGTATTTTCCCAATTCCAACCCAAAAACAAATAAACAATAAAACTTGCTCACAATGTGTTTTGAATATATTTAAAGGATATTCAAAGCCTGTATTCAATATAATTTGAATTAATGAAGCTACATGACCCTAATCTAACTGTTTTTTGATAAATTGAAGATTCTTGTGACTTTTTAAAGTTCATGATTTCAATTGCTTTTACGAAACATTCTCTTAATCATGGAACTCAAACATTGTAAAACATGTTTTTATATTTAAAAACAACATTTGATATCTTAGCCATCACCCAAATAAATAAAAAATAAATTTCCTTGTAGTTTTAGCTTTGCAGCATTACTTCCTCCGGAACCCAAAAACCCTTTCCTTTCCCGGAAGCTTCCCGCAGAGTCGTAAAAATAAACTGAGTCACTCTGTTTCTACGAGTATATGTATATCATGACGTATGATTGTGTACTCAAGTTTGAATAGGGAATATATTAGAAAGGTGAGGAAACATATGTACACCAACACTGCTTTACTTTGACCCATAATTGGAGGAGAGTTCTTTTCAATAAATACAGTTTTATCTTTGAAGATATATAAGTATATAAATACCTCTTATTTATGAATTCTTAGATCAGAATCTACCAAAACTTATTTGTATGAAGGTATTCTTTATTTATAAGAAAAGGAAAATTGATTCACCCAATCTGAGTTTTTTATATTTATGTGCATTCATTCCTGTAACCCTTTTAGACTGATGATATAAAACATTAACTGATGTTTGTATTTGTTTCTTGTTTCTCTGCTGTAAAGTGAAAGTAATCAAGTTGGTTTTTTTTTGTAGGGTGATGAGGTAATTTTTCTATCCACTTGATTAGACTAGGGGTAAAAACTTTTATTTATTTATTTTTTCTTGTATCACTTCGTATAGTGAAAGTTTAACATTTTAGGTCATGAATTGAGCTGATTACTCCACTGAAAAATGAACACACTTTTATTTTGAAAGAATGTTCTCAAGAGATTTCACGGGGAAACTATGCTTTCATGTCAAAAAATGATCTTATTAATTAATTAAGTTTATTTTTTTATTTATACAGCACGATGAACAAAATGATGTGCTTATGAACTCTTTAATTAAGTGACAGAGATAAATATTATGATTATCCCTGTAGAAAGGGGGAGTGGGACAAGTTGACTCGAGGTTTAGATCGTGGCATGTTACTCAGCTTGTATGTAGAAGTGATGTTGAGACGTGAACTTTTTATTCACACCTTTAAAACATGATGTAACTTCTGGCATCCATTTTATACCTATTGATAAGACAAGTTGAAACATCTCACAGATTCTCCGTAAATAATAGAAAGAAAATAGTCATGTTTATTTGTATACTTAAAAGAAAATTTAATTGAACCAAATATATATTTTTCATATTCATTATCATCTTATAACTATCTACCATTTTGAAACCTACTCACAACAAATAAAAAATATTATTTCCCTTTTTTTTTATCAATTGGCCTCAACTATAGTGTATCTCAAATAATCCCTCAATGAGTCGTAGCTAATAGAACAATCATAGGTGGTTATTCCACGAAAGTACTGGAGCATAAATTGTTAGAAAATAGAAGTGTATTAACTTATTCTCGTATCAACTAAATTCATTCTCTCCCCCCCCCCCCCCAAGATATGTCTTAATTACTAAACCAATCAGGTTAGAAATAAATATTTTTTTAATTACATAGTTATCATTGATACATTTTTCAAATCAATTATCTTACCTTCATGCTTTTATACAAATTTTTTTTAAGTAAAATCAATATATTTGCTATAATGTTTAATTATTTCATATTTGTCAAAAATTATTCTATAAATATATTTTCATATAATATATCTATGCGTAAATATCTTGAATTTGCCGATATATCAAAACTATAATATCAAACTCCTTTTGATAATACCTTCTTCAGTATGACAAATATAGACATTAATTCACATCTTTGGTTAACAGCATATACAGTTATTTTTGTATAACCAAATATGGAAAATCAGTAAAATACATTTATTAGCAATATGAAAAAATTGTACATTTGGTGTAAATGTCTCTTTTAAAGAGTTTAAAGAAAGGATTTAGTGTCTTGATTTTTGAAAAATCAAAGAAGGTGTTGTTAATCATGCCAAATGAGTCTATTTAAGTTTGTTTTATAAGCTTTCGATTAAAAAAAAGATAAAATAACCTTTGTAATTTGTCTAAAGAGTTTATATATATATATATGTATATTTTCTATAAAATTGCTATGTCATGTTTACTCCCTAAGAGTTTATAATTATTAATTTCAGCAATTTTTTTTATATAACAAATATTGCATGAAAATAAATGGAGATTTCTAAAGAAAAGAATAAGTCATAAACGGTTTTTGGTTGAAATATTCAAGTGACAAAGATGTTGTTTTTATTGATTGATTACCCATACTTTTTCTTCTTCTTCTTTCACTCTCTTGTCTGTAGAATCAAGAAATGTTGCTTTCATGAGCCATCTTGATCTCAGGTAAGGTCTTAGCGCAAATAAAACTCATTTCTAATTTAACAATATATCATTTGAATTGTATTGTGTGATAGAGTATTGTACATTTCCTTCCGTGAAAACGAAGATGATTACTTTTCACCTTATTTGGTTATTTCTAATAAAGAAGCCATTGATTATAGCTTAATTTGTTTATTTTGCGAAAAATTTGTGATAAAGAATGAACCGGTATAGGTTTTAGAGTATACTGTTTTCAAACAAAAGTTGTTGTTTTTTTTCACTGCACTATGGCTTTTATGCTGTTGGAAATCAAGAAAACGCAATCAATAGAATTTTAGATTAATCATATCATTTACATCAAAAATGTGACTTATTTGTATGAAATTTGGCAATTTTCAAACGCCTTGTACGAATTGCACACTAAGGATTGTGAGTTTTAAATACTAATTTAACAAAAATTTATGTATATAATTTTTTTGCACCTTGTAATAAAAAAACTTATTTTAGTTTTGCTAGAGAGTTTCAATACAGAACGTTTTCTTCTATTATTGACCGTCATTTGAAGCAATAAATCACTTTGAACATTTCTCAAGATACAGGATTACTATTTTTGGTTGATTAATATCTATAGATCTATAGGATACTAGCATAATATTTGATCCATTACTTTAAATTTGGGACGATACAGGAGGTTTAAAATTGGTTACTTTTTGCCACCAAAATGTCATTTTTTTAATTTTATTTTTGCAATTTAAAAATGCAATTACTATTGTTGGATACGGATACGACAGTAAATGCGAGTAGGGTTGGTTTACATCTGACTTTATTATTATCCCTCTTGGACTTTATATAGTTACAATATCTAAGGAGTACATGGTTATAAATGGTTACGAGTACGTGTACTTGAGCGTGTCCTTGAATACAGTCGTTTGTCACATTATCAGCAATCATTTGTCAATGCCACACTGTGGTGATGTTAAATATGTGTGGATTTTTAGAAGAGGAGATTGGTAAGTAGAATGTCTAGCCAACAACTATGCTAAAAATGGCATTAAAAACCTGTTTTTTTCTAACATGCAAATATATTCTTAGTGTCCTCTAGTAATAAAAACATTTGTATGTAAAAAAAGCTTTACCCACAAAAAAAAGGACATTCTCTAATGTTCATAGGTTAATGTATAATAATAGTTTTTATTATCTATGTTATATAAACTTCTTTTTTCATGGGGACTTCCTCGATCTATCTGCGTTTTGACACACAACCTATATACATTAAGTAGATTTACAGTTTTATTAGAAAAGTAAACACTCATAAACAATTAACCTCAATTGTAGAAAAACAAACTAAAGAAGCATAGACTCAATAATGTATTTACCTTCATACTGTTAGGTAGTGTGAAATTGTGAAATATGAAGCTAATTTTAACTCTTCATCTAAATACCCCAAGGAATATTTTAAATTGCAGTATTCTTTTGATTTAAACGTTTATTTCTAAGTAATTATCTGCATCATAGGTATATGCTACATTATTAAGCTCCATTATGTATAAATTATCATTTCAAATTAGGGACATATATATTTAAAAAAAAGCTAATCAATTAGTTATTATTATTTATAAAACAAAGACTTTATTTGTTAAATCATAAGAGTTTGTTTAAATGAAATAAAAAAAACGTAGCTTTTTTATTTATAAATCTCAAATAATAAAGAGATAAAGTGAAGATATAAGATTTAAATGAAAATATTATTTCTACACGTCTCATAATAACAGATGATTTTGTTTGTTTGGTAAGTTACCTCTTACAAACAAACATATTAGGGACGTATCCACAATATAAAATATAAATATCAATACCAGGATTTCCTGATAGATACCTAATACCTAAATGAATAGAATAACTAAATAAAGGATGCCTCAGTTTATAATAATTCACCCTTTCTTACTTTTATGGGGTCTTTGAAAACACCAGTTTTTTCAAAAAATAAATTGTATTTTCTATTTCACTACATGTTTGTGCTTCTTATCCTTTAACGTAACTTCCTAATACATCTTTATTAATATATATCTCGTTGGTTTTTTCTTAAATACTCTTCATTGTTCATTGTTTTTGACTCTTTCTGATTGGGGTTTTTTGGAAAATAAATACTAAGTATTACTTTATAATAGATTTTGAAATGTCAAATAAGTGAAAGAATGGAAGAGAAAATAATAAAATTAAACATGATTTATTAACTCTTAATAAGTTATGAATTTATTTTTTAAATCCCAAACTAATCAAAGCTTGCTTTTACTTTTCATACAAATCAAATATAAAAACCAAAATTATATCTATTTATTTTTTCGAAAAAGATACAAAAAAACCTTGTCAAATTCCGGGCTGCTCTTTCCATCTGTTCAGTATTAGAAACTGACAAAAAATATTTTACGGTAAAAATGCATGAGTTTTAAAATTTAAAAAATGTCAAATTTTTAATAAATATACGTACATTGATCTGGAATTTAATTTTTTAATAAGTAGAAATCCTTATTAAAACTTTTATAATTTGACTTTATTTATTGAATTGACAAATAACCACAAGACAGTCTTCACATTAGGATTTCAAAGAAAAAAATTTACAAAGTCAAGCAATTTTTTTTGTAATTGAGTATTACTTTTATTTATAAAATATCTATATACTTTAAGCAATTCTCTTTTTTTTTTTTCAAGAGTCTACTTCAGACGTCAAATTGTATTTTAAAAATGTGTAGAAAGAAAAATCAAATAATTTTTTTTAGACTAAAATCTACGTCTCTACTTGTAACATAGTTTTTTTTACAAAAAAGAAAAAGAGAGAGAGAATTGAGAGCACTCCATTTATTTGTCTATTGTAACTACATGATTATTTATAGAGGTTGGTATAAATTTACAAAAAAAAAAATAAAAAAAATAACCAAAACTTATATTTGTTCAAATAGATTTCCTTTATTACTTATTTAAAAGTATATATATATACATATATATTATTATTTCATATAAAAACGTATTAAATAATAATATTTAATTGTGCATGAACCCTTATTCAAACATAATGTTGCAGTTCTCGATGATCATAAAACGATTTTTATTACACATTAAACGTTTCTATTAAAGTAAGAAAATAATTTGAATACTTATTTTTTTTTTTTTTGTAAAAAAACACTTCTTTAGTTAAACATATGCATTTTATATTATACATAAATATGTTATGTATGTGCTTTCTCAATACACCCATACGATTTTATAAAGACAACAGTAAAGCCATAAGAGTTTAGAGCAAATTTACGAGATTAGATATATGGATGTACATATATTTTTTATTTGTTGTAAATTTGCTTATATGTAACATATAACTAAAAAAGATTACCAAAAGGGAATCATTCATCATTTTTTGTCAAGGTGGTTCGGATTTACAGATATTTCTAAATTAATATGTATATAAGTTTTAGAAGTTAAGACAAATGACGCACTTGCTATGTTTGTTGTATCCATGCCCTAAATGTATGTATATAAATATCTATTTTTGAACAAATTAAAAAATATCCCAAAAAAAAATCTTTTTTAAATATTCATAAAAAAAAGGATATTGTTGGATGCCAAATTGTTCTCTTATTACCCCATAAACTCTTTTTGTAGTTATCATAAATTGATAACTACATACATAAAATATATGTTGTATACAAGCTGTAGATTTGAGATTTATTACACAAGTTGCGATTTGCACCTCAAAATGGTTACTTTTAATTACAGTAGTAGCTGTTTTAATTATGCTGGTCAATAGCCAAAATGTTTTGAGATCAAACTAGGATGAATTTAGTAGTGTTTGATCCATTAATTGCAAATAGATCATTATTTATTCTTTATCAGGCTCAAATCCTTCAGGCAAAAGCCATCATATTTTTCATGTTTATAATTTGGGTACTCTTTGTTAAAGTACGGAAATTGTTTTTTGTTTTTTTTAAGAGACTCATAGCTCCACGGAAAATAAATAAAGAAAGAGACAAAATAATTTTAGCTCAGAGTTGTAACTTTAATTTCATGTACAGATCTCCCCCCCCCCCCCCAAAAAAAACCCCTCTTTATCGTCGTCAATTTGAGTTAAGACCATCCAAATATTTTAAGACTACAACTCCTTTTTGAAGAAGTTTAATAAGCAAATGGCCCTATGGCCATTGGAAGGAAAGAGAGATACCAAAAGATTTAGTATCCGCTTATATTGGTTTCATAGTACAAACTCTTTGCCAGAGTGAGCTAAATTATCAACTAATAATATTCATAAAAAAATAGAAATGGTACCCTATATATTTTTTACTTGTGATATAAATAATTTCAATAATCACATTATTCATATCAAGAGTACTTTAAATCCGGCATTTAGAATGCTTCATCTCATTTTTTTGACTTTTGATTGCTACTTGATCCATCTCCTTATATGTACAAGTGACAATTTGTACAAAGTACATATATGTATATTTAAATATTGATTGTTTTGTGCAGTTATATCTTTGTAGCATTGTTAATAGGCATTAAAAATAGCAAATTCTGCCCATCAAATAAACAGCATATACAACAATAACTTGCTAGAAATAACAATTCCATTTAAAACGTTTTATTGTCATGTAAGAAAATTTGCTATGATTATGATAAAAGTATATATTAATACTACAGCTGTTAGAAGTATACTATATTTAATCCAATATATATGTAAATTGACTTACATTTCATGGTTAATTATTTATTATCTATTATTATCAAAAAGCTGAAAGATCATACCTAATGTTCTACATGGTGTGAGTTATTAACTTTTTAAAAGTGACTAAGCCAAAAAAAAAAAATTACTCAAATCATTCCCAGTTTTTTTTTTCTCGATTGAAATTATTTATTCGCAGTTTAAAACACTTTGACATCGGTTGTCTACTGATACAAGGTATAAATGCACTATATTTTTTTGAATACCTTTCAATTTGAATTATGTCCCAAAAAGTAATCCCCTGTCCAAGATTCAACATCTATTTTTGTACTTTACTCAAATTAACAACACCTACATATATTTGTACACTAATTATACTGGGTATTATTATATCTGTCTGATAATCTGATTTATAGGCTTTAGACTTATTGTTTTTCTTATTTTAAATTTCAGAATAAAAAAAGTTGTTGTTGTGGTTGATGGGAATATGTTAAGGATACAGAGTTTACTACGGGCGTTTTGACCTATGTTTTATATATCTACAACATCTACATATTGAACCCGTTCAATATAATTGACGGATAAAAGAATTTCTCGTTCGTATATATTTACAAATTGAGATAATATTATACATGAGCAAAGTTTCAAACCAGGTTGTCATTTTGACATCTGAATCCTTTGACATATTCATTATTTTTAAGGATCCCAATTTTTTTGAGTAACTTAAGTTCTTTCAAATAAATAAAATTTAAATTTATGATCTAATCAAAACTTTTTTTGATTAGTTTAAATTTATTAAAAAAAACTGTAAGTTTATATATTTTTGATTTTTAAAGGATATTCCACGGATGGAAGAATGATTGAACGAATAACAATTTTATTCCAATAAATAATTATAACTTTATTATAACTCAATGCAAATAATTGAATACACTGAAGTAATAAAAATACTCATTCATGAATTTGGAGGCAGACAACCAAAGTCCTGCTTCTAAGTTATGCTTTTTTTTGAAAAAAACAACAACACATGAATAACTTTTCAATGGAATGCAACAGTTAAGACATGTAAATGTATAGGGTTAAAAGTTAGTGAGGCTGAGTATTATGATTGATGACTTAGACATAAAAGCAGGGAGTCGGATTGTTTATTTTTATTAGGGCTCTTGTTAAGCTCTAGGATAATTTGAAGTTAAGAATAGTTAAAGATTTCATTTATAAAGTTTTCAGCACATCAGTAGACAGAGTAGCTACGGCCAGATTCTCTCTTACCTGCCCTCTGATTCTTCTAGCTTACTGGAAAAAATAGACTTAGTTGTTTGTAAACTTGCTAATTTGAGACACTCTCTTGATCTTCAATTGTTTTTTGTTTTTTTTAATTAACCACCGCCTTCTTCCCTCTTCTTAATTTAATGAATCATTTCATTTCAAATAATTTATATTATAACATATATATATATCAATAGATAATGTATATCAATATATATATATATATATATATAAAGGAGGGAGAGTTGATACAGTTTTTGTTTTTCTTACACAAGTGCCAAAATATGACTTATTTCCACTTGCTGATTATTGTAAATAGTAAATTAATATTTTAGGCACAATCAATATGAATATACTTTTTTGTGATACATATCGATGTGTGTGATATAAAGGCCCTCAATTTTTTTTTGTCAAATGTATCATTTTAAAATCAAAATGAAAGTGAAATGTTTATATAATTATCCTTCTTTATAATATATATAATAATATTAATTATTTTGCTTTGCTAACTAAAAAAGACCCTTTTTCGTTATTGAATTTTGTTTCTGCCTCTTTTGTCTCTGCTCCTTTGATGCTGAAAGTTCATTGCGTTTGAACACTTGCGGCAGACTATAATAAACACACAAAAAAAAATATTTTAACCTAATTTATTATCATTAGAAACTGGTTTTACTAAATAAGAGGGAGGGTACATCAACATCAAGTCTCCTTTTTAACTGTATCAACTCTCCCTTTTTTGCCCTTTTGATAGTTTGCTTTGTTTACAAATCAATGTGTTATTGCATGATTTAGAGTATTTCTAAAGAATTTTAGCTCGTTAAAGTGTTTTCACCAATAGTAAAAAGCTTCTATGAGATTGTTACAGTTTAACTAGAGTTAAAACCCCTTATTATGTCTAGATTTTTTAAAATATTTCTAGAGTATAAAACCAATTTAAACAAAAACACTTTTACTTCTTTTTATTTGAATCTTCTCAATTTGAAAATTTAGACACAAAATTATTGATATTTTAGTTATTTGTGCATGTAGAATCATGTCAAAGGTGTCATAGGATGTATTTTTCAAAGTTACATGTATTTGATATGTATTATTCAATTTTATTTTTTCAAAAACCCAAGAAATATTCCAAAATCTGATTTTGAGGGTTTTTTAAAGTACTGAAAATTAAAAAAAAAAAAAATTACTTCAAAGTACAACAAAAGACAAAATTCTAAGTACATTTTGTTTTAGACCTGTACATTTTTTTCAAGGGATCGACCATGACGTCAGAAATTGACGGGTAAAAAGCGTCATACAAACGAAAAATTTAGCGGTTTAACTATTTTCATTTCATCGGTTATCTGAGGATCCAAAAAAGGTTTAATACTTGCATGTGTTTATTTGTGCAAGTTAGAAGGAGATGTGTGAGTAAATTTTTCCTCTACTATATATTATATACATATATTTAAATAATGATGCCATTAGATTAGAAAGTAATTTAAATAATATGCCTCATTTCACTTATTCACTCCTTACTTATAACTGACAGTTGCTTGAATTTGTATATATATATATATATTAATATGCAAATAAGTTATGCCACAGTCTACTCTTTTTATAAAAAATACTATTATATATATATGTATATATCTTTTTTTTAATAAGCTATTTTTTTTATTAGCAATTTCATATTTGATAATCACCTTACACACACCATGAAAGACATATTTATTGAAGTTAGAAATTAGTTTAAGTATATAGCATATATATATATATATATATATATTTCCATTATTTGTAGTAGGTTTGATAATCATATAAAAAATTAATATTTAATGTTGACAGTTAAAAGAGATTTTGATTCCTATTCTATGAATATTCCTCATGTAAAAATATTTATATATGAAAAAAGATGCAGAAATAAAATTTAATTATATCTTTGGAAATAATTCGGTTAAGCCAAATAAGAATGCAATTAAATCAAAGCGGGTAAAAAACTCATTTCAAAAATATTGTGCGTCAAATGAATTCATATAATATTTAATTTAAAGGGCAGTGTAATTACTTTATAAAATGCTCTCAATTTCACATAAATGGTGAGTTATGGTAGAAATTTTACAAATTTCGTTAAATGTATAAATTTTGTTAAAATTACTGCAGATATTATTGCAATGATAAATTAAACTAAGATATGTTTTAAAGCCTCATTGGCTAACAACTCCACTCGGTAAAACATATTTACTACATTAAAATAAGACCAAAAAAAATATTAAACTGAAAAGGGAATAAACTTTAATATTTCGAAAATAAAGTAGGGAAAAAATTTCGTTGAAAAGATTTTTAAATAAATACATGCACTTTAAAAACCTTATTATTATATATTTTTAGATTATACCACTGTTTTTTGATATAAATATACTGATATTAGGGATATCAGGAATATATTTTCTATTGAAATAACACGTGTAAACAAATTTGATCACCCTGGTTGTTAAATAATACTTTTGAATAATTAACCACCACGGAACCCAAAGTTCTAATAGACTAAGGGTCTTCCATTTCTGGGCTTGAAATATAAATGCCATGGATATCACATCATTTCAAAATCTGTTTACCAAAAACATAATATTATCCTAGTAGGATATAATTACACTCAGATTCCAAATATTCGTATATTAAAATATTTACATCAAGAAACAGTAAAAATGATCTAGAAATGCTCAATAATAAGTTTCATAAAATACATGTCGATATTTTAAAAAACATTTGGTGAATTTTTTA
Organism: Lepeophtheirus nordmannii; assembly: GCA_963680855.1. NCBI lineage: Eukaryota > Metazoa > Arthropoda > Copepoda > Siphonostomatoida > Caligidae > Lepeophtheirus > Lepeophtheirus nordmannii. Next base: position 33,682,593 of record OY804521.1, read on the forward strand.
GCAAAAAAAAAAAATTCTCAGAGTGATTTTTTCTGTGGCACATTTTCTTGATACCGTGTAATAACATAATCAGGTATGTATATATAAAAGCTACAATCACCTTTAGTGATAATTTAGAAATCGTTCATCTAAATGTGTTAGTTATCATCCAATTTCCATCAAAAATCCACAAGAAATCAAAGACTCATGGTAGAGCTACTAAATTAGTAACGCACAGAAGGATTACAAAATCCTGAAATCTTTCAGCACGCATAGCAGTTGTCTTTTGGTAGCTCTACCATGATTCATTGATTGTTAGTGAATTATGGCTCAAAATTGGATACAAATTTACATATTTAGATATACAATTACTTCCTAGTTAAGGATTTTTATCGGGCGCTTGACATTTCGTTTAAAAGCTGTGGGTCTTTGGACATGAATGTATTCTTTATTAATTCATTATGCAATATTCAAGGATTTATTATAGTACAAACGTATAAGCTGACTTTTGGGCTCACTTCTGCCTTTACGCCTCTAGGATCCCCCTTAGGTTAAAACAAAGACTTGAAATAAAATTTGTATTAAATATCCTAGCAAATCATCATTTTTTAATGCACAAAATGAGCATCTTTCGAGGCTTAAATTGAAGTTGAAGTTGGAAAATGGGCCAAATTAGCTCAAAAAGTAGGTTCCATTTTTTCAAAAACCGTCGGACTCTTGATAAAAAAAATTACAGATTTGAAAATAACTTTTTCTATGCTTATACCTCTTAGTATTTTTGACATTTCAAATTTGTTGACCTTTATTATTGACAATATTTCTGTACGTATGTTCCTCATACCACCTGACTTTATTACAAGTAATCAATAATTACATATCTTTGACTTGAAAAGTTACATTAGACTCCTACTTTGAATAAGTCTATAATGGTTTTAGGATTGATGTATGCTGATAAAGGTAAATACATATCAAGTATATATATATATATATATATATATATATATATACATGTATATGTCTGATACCATTTTCATTATGGAATGATGATGATGATGATACAAAGGCAAATAGGCAAAAAAAAAAAAAAATTCTGAGTATCTTTACATATAATATTACCATATCTGCTTTATTTTCTTACATTATACGAAAATGGGCAAACAGGATACAAGTAATCTACTCATAGTATTTACTGCTTACCTATACTGATGTTATTGTGGATTTAAAAGCACTTTTGTCTTCAATGAATGGATTTTCAATTTGTTAAAATATAGAAGTTGCTAAATTGAGGACTATAATTCTGCATTATAGGCAGATTGAACCGAAAAAACAACAGCAATAACCAGGGGCCCTCGTTAAGGGGGGGGGGGATTTTGAATCACTTGGCGTCTATGTATTTCACCCACAGTTAAGCTAGGGGCAAATAGTAATAACAAATAGTTCAGTCGAAGTTGTCACTTATAAACAAAGTAAAAAATAGATTCCAGGAAATGATGAACTGAAATGGATAAACATGAGTAGTGAGATTCAGAATCTTTGAAGTAAAATACTCAAATCATAAGGATTGAGAAGCATTGTTGATGGTATAGTTAGGATGCTGAAGGGTCTAACACTTTGTGAGGGTTTGATCAAGTAGCATCTGTTTGAGTTCCTAGTTCCTCATTTCTTACAGTAACAGAGAGAACGGTATTTATAATATATATATAATTTTCAATTGATGACTACAGGTGAAAGTAGAAACTAGGAATCAAAAAAGTCCTCATTGTATCTCACAATCTTTCCTAAAAAAAAAAATAAAGAACCAAAATGCGCCTCAAAATGATCAACTCCTTCATTCTAATTGGTATGTTTTACGTATGTTAATTAGAGCTCAATATATTAAATGATAATGATACGAGTAATAAGGAAGATGGAGATACAAATCAATTGCTGGTAAGATAATACCAGTTATTCACGTACCATTGTGAAAGAGATGGTTTGCTGTCAAGCCAAACAAACTACCAGATTCTTTGAATTATAAACGTACATTTATAAGTAGACTGAGACACATTATGACATTTTTTTATATTCAATGACTATGACCATTCTAAATCTTATATCACTATAAAGTTTAATCAAGTGGTATTTTAATGTAGAGTTATAGCAATTAATTGGCTCACCAATTTAATCAACTGATTGTAGTCTTTATGAAAGCAATCAATAACACTGGTCAACAGTCAAAAATCCTAAGAGGTATAAGTATGATAAAAGTTATTAAGTTTTGCACGCTATTTTAAATCTGTAATTTTTTTTCAAGAGTACGAGGGTTTTCGAAAATTCGGACCCTACTTTCATAGTTTTTTTGGCCCATTTTCCAAATTCCACTTCAATTTAAGCCTAGAAAAATACTCAATTTGTAAATTGAAAAATAATGATCAACTAGTTTATTTAATGTAAATTCTATTTCAAGTCTTTGTTTTGACCTAAAGGAACTCCTAAAAGCGTAGGGGACGGAAGTAGGCTCAAAAGTTGGCCCAATCCTTTGTACTTATAAATAACTCCTTGAATATTACCTTAGGATTTTTGAAATTTCAAATTTGTTGACCAGTGTATTCGGCAAATTTATTTCTAATTTTGCAGATATGGATATATAAGATATGAAAAATGGTTATTGAAGTAATAATTACTTTATTACAACTTTGAAAAATAACACCATTATTGTGTTAAAAAGCTTACTATTCAATTGGAAATTAGTTTCAAAAAATTGATGTCAGCATGGCTCTTCCTTGATGCCTTATCTACAGGTTTCAATTTAAAATATTTAAATATCTTACCCGTAGAGTAAAAATTTTAAGGTCACTTTAAAATATCAATCTCCACAGGAAATGGAGCAAATTATTATTTATGTTCATGTCTATTAATTATGAACAATTTGATCTTGAAAATAATCCATTGTTGACAATGAAAAAGATTTTTACATTATAATTTAACTACTAATTATTCTGAGTTATTTGACCCTAAAAAAGTTATAGTTACATGATTATCACAGTAATAGTAATTTATCTGTCATTAACAATCATTTATGAGTCCATTCATCATGAACATATAATCCAAGACAATCTTACTGATTGCATAACTACCTTTTAATAATCAATCAATCATATATATTGAAGCTTCAAACAATTTAAAAAGTAATAAATAAGCAAAAAGGGGCTAATTAGGGTTTACCTGTTAAATAAATTTTTTGAGAAGCATAACTTCATTCCTAGAAAAGTACAAAATATGTCAGCCTGTCTGTTTCTTCTTATGACAAACTTACCCCTTTCAGCTTCTTTATCATGATTTGCAAATATTGAGAATTTTGTAGGTTTAGAAAAATAAATCATTCGATTAAATGAAAAAATATAATCGACATAGTATGATAAAAATATATTTATGTCATTATAAATTTGTAATTGAAATGATTGCACAAGTTGAAAGTCAAGACGAGTGTCGAATGATTCCTTGATTACAGATCACATAGTCAGAATTGTGGAACAAAATTTTAAATTAATTGTTTTACCTTTTGATGTAAAAATACATTTTAATTGCAAAATTTTACATAATGATAAAAACCAATTATTCTTTCCAAAGGAGGTTGAGTGATTTATCTGGTAGCCTTCCATACTTTGGTAGAACTCAACTATATATGTATAAGTGTACATCTAATTACATACATTAGTATTAAATTCAATCATCATGGATGACGTATAAGTAACCAAATTTAGTAACAGCTCTAATACAACAACTTATTTATTAATTTACATCTTATTAGATAAGATTTCTTAGAGCCTTTTTTAAGTTGTATATCAACAACTATGATGACTTCAATATAGTTTATTATACATACAAAATATGATATCAATGAAAGGGATTTATTATGGTGTGCATAGATTTTGTAAATAATAATAATAATAATAATATTAAAAAAAAATAGTTCAAAAAAACATTTTTTTTTTATTTTCATTCCTTTTGCAAATAAAACATTTAACACAAAATAATAAGAACTTTATGTTATAATTAATGTTATGAAGAAATATGATTAAAACAACAACAACATATGTAACGTCAGAAACGCATGTGGACTTAATGATAAGAGAGAAAAGGCTATATATATATATATATATATATATATATATATATATATATATATATATATATACCTAAATTACATTTTTCTTTTTTATATATGATTATATAGAGAGTAAGATAAAGTTTTGCTTTTACAAGAAAATAATTGAATTATTAGAAAATGTAAAATTTTAAATGTGCAGAGAAAAAAAAAGAAGAGGATATTTGTTTTTCTTCTTTTTTAGACATATACATATACATGACCCTACCTTATATATTTTATTTAATTAAGTTTATTCTACATATATGTATGTATGTACGTACATACATAGACATATTATAGAATGAAAAAGGTTGACTACTATAAATCCAGGTAGAATTGATGAACCCTTTTTTTTTTTTTTTTTTTTTTTTGCATAATCTGACTTTTTTCAAAGAATATGTTTTGTTGTTTTTTTTTTTTATAAATTTTGTATATGCTTTATACATATGTACATAAAATAAATAAATACTATGTATAACTTTCCATCATCATTCTTCATAATCATAGACATTTCTTATTTGAAGAGAGAGAGAGAGAGAGAAAATGACAAGAAAACTATCTCATCAGTATGCTTCAAAAGAAACAGAGAGTCATAGAAAATACTAAAATAAAATATGGGATATAATGATAATATATATATATATAATATTAGACTTGTAGGCTCAAGACAAAATGATGATATTTAAGGTAGCTTTGTATGTTTTAAAAAGTTATTTTTCTAGGGTAGAGTCTAACACTACGATTGTCCCATACGATTTTGTAGCCTTGTCTAAAAAATATGTATAAGGAATGTTATTATTACTTACTACCCCTAGATGTCTTAATTACCAAGTCAGTCAACATAGACAAACCAAACTGCTCCCTATGTAAAAAATATGTACCTTTTCAATATGTTCAATATGGAAATAAGCAAGTTCAATGTGGGAATAAATACACTGAACTTGAGCGCGTTTCTTCCCATATTGAACTTGAAAAGGTGTGGAAATGAGATCATGGCGGATTTGTTCTTTGCACTTTGAAGGTAGGATTCTCTAAAGTTATTCCATACGAATGATTATATTTGCTCTGATGGATACAAGAGTCGTATTATATTATACAAAAAGGACTGTCGTGAGGAAAGTCTTTCTCATAGATGAGTCCATGGAATCACTTCAAGTCCATTTGTAGTTACAAATGTGCCTATCACTTCCTTTTCAAGAAAAACTGATTCCTTAATTAGTTTTTTTTTTAAAACTAGTTTTGTGTCGACTTTATGCAAGATCGACTGGAGTCCATGAATTAGGAAAAAGGAAAAGATTGTTTTACCACACATATGTTGTCACTGCCAATATTAATAGTTTGAAAACAATTTAGAGTGTACATTACTTCTGCATAGGAATGGGAATCATTGTTGATGTCAATAATTTTAACTACTTTTGACAAAATATTCCGTATATTGGTTTGTAATTTTGTTTTACTAGATGGACAGAAAAATTTGTGACGTATGAGTCATGTTGTACACTTTTTATACATACTAAAATTGGAAATAGAACCGAGATTTATTATGGGTTTTACAATTTCTATATTCCTCATTTATCACCCTCATTGCATCGATCCATTGACCTTTGTATTTTGTATAAGGTCACATGTAGTTTATAAACCTATTTGATAAATTTAGACAAAAATTATTCTTTAAAAAAGCTTTCTCTGTACTTGAACTATGCATTTATTCTTTAAGAATTTGTAAAATACACTATCAAAAATACATCAGCTATCATGCTATGTTTTTATTGATAAAACATCTTCAATATTTATCAAATACTAGTGAAAATAAAAATATCAAAGCTGTTTCTAAATCTTATGTCCTTAAATAAAAAAATCATTTTTAAATGTATGAAAAAAAGAAAAAGAAAAAATGAAGATACTTTGAAGAGTTAAAAGGAGTGAAGTGTGAATACAAATTTATACATAAAGATTTATGAACTTTTCGTGATTAAATTGTTATATTTTATTTTTTTGTAGTCGTAGGAGTCTTAGATTTTTAGTCGATAAAAAACATTTTCAACTCACGTTTCATGTTTTTTTATATATTATGTTCTTTTTTTTATAGCACTTGTATATGTAGACTGCAAACATAGAATCAAAAACCAATTCAATGATAAAATATAAATTCTCTTTTCTTACTATCTTCAAAAAATAAAATTCAATACCTAGACTCTATTGATAAAAAGAAAATTAGAGCGTTGAAAATGATAGAAAATCAACTTTTTTAAGAACAATGGCTTATAGTTTCTATATATATATATATATATATATATAACAATAGAGTGAATTAAAGTAACAAATTAATTCACTCTTGTTGAGGTGATAAAATGAAACACACATTTACTCAAGTTCCTATCCATTTGTAACTTTTCTCTTGTATAAATTCAACTTTATAAGCAACTCTTTTGTGCTATTCATTCATTCATAAGTTGAATTTTATGCCACACACAGAAATTATCCTAATGGAGTCTCGCCCTTTTTTTTTTTTTTTTTTTTTTGGGGGGGGGGGGAGTATCATCATATTAGAGCACTGCTCTTTAAAAAATGTTTCAAGGTTTCTACATAAAATGATTCTAATGTCTTTTAATACTTGATTTCGAAATTCGACCTTACAAGAATGATTTTACCAAATTCTTTTTTTATTTCATAGAGAAATGAACCTTTTTTTTCATTTTTTTAAAAATGTTGGTTACTTTCATAATTAGCAAAGAATTAGCAGACATATCTCAACGCATATTGATCAAAAAGTGTGGAGCTATTGTTTTGTCTACTCTTACACACTATTATTAGAGCTGTGAACGTTGTTCCCTTGCAGGGTTTCTAAATTAATCTTACACTGAGACCCATATTTCACAATTGCCGGCCATTATGTATACTGTAACTCAATTCTACTGTCTTTTAAGTCCATGTAATTTGTAAATTTATTGATATCATTAAGGTAGGGAGTCTCTATGCAACACACTGATAGGAGGTTCACAACCCACCTGTTGAGAAACACTGTATCCACTGTATTATATACCTTTTCAAGCTCAATATGGGAATAGATGAACTGAACTTGCTTATTCCCATATTGAACTAGAAATGGTATAGTCTTTTTTGTTAATTTGTAAGGATATCCCAACTATTAAATGGAAAATATCCTTGAGTTGGAGAGAATGACGTCATTGACTACTAGTTACAAGTTAATTTGAGGTCTTTTTTATTTAAGAGAAAAAGTTGAGAGATATTTGAATTTTATCAAAACTTTTTGTGTAATTTACATTGTTTCATTTCTACTATTAGGGTCTAGTTAACAATTTTTTTTGCTGATTCACTTACTAATGTATTAATAAAATGTAGATATTTTATTTTAATGTGTACAATCTGTTATTAAAATTTTATTTTATAAAAACACATAAACTAAACGTATACTTTTTTCTGTCATAAGCCCTAAAGGGAACTTGATTATTTCATTAACTATTTTTTTCTTCTTCTCTCGATTAACATACTCTTACATGAAATATTCTGCCTTATATATTTTTTTATTGCTTTAATAGAATTCAGAATGAATAGGGCTGATATATGATAATACTACTATTTTTCTTTATATATATATATATTTATAAAAAGAGGTATTTATGAATTTAAATGGTCTTCACCCACCCAAACACATTTTCCTTTCTTCATAGGCCGTTAATAATGATAATGCAGGAAGGGTGTGAACATAATAGTATATATATAATATACATTTGAATGTATATGTGTTGTTTTGTTGTTAGTAGTTATATTTTTATTTCAAGAAAAAGCACGGGAAAATCATAAGAGGTCTAAAAGTAGAAGAAAAGTTTTTTTTGGTTTTTAAATCCATTGATCTATTTAATTACTACCTAGAATATTATTTTGACTCAAGGTATTCTTATTCATAATCTTTAATTGTTGATCATTTTCTTCATTTTTAAAAAAAATAGGCATATTTAGGGATTTTTAAAACTTTTCACATTGTTTACTACAGGTCAACTCATCTAATTGCCTTTTGTTCATCATTTCATCATTGCGTTAATATTATTTGTAATGTAATTTTAAGTATAAAAAATCCTACTGAATAAAGTAAAAAAAAACCCAAATATTATATCAATTTTAAGCAACCAAATAGAGGGTTTTTATGTAATGTCATCTCTCTAAAAGTTGTTCACCTTGAAGGAAAAATTATTGAATTAAAAAAAAAACCCAAATTTTATTAAGATAAAATATCTCTCCAACAAAACTGTAGGTTGTATTTTTTCAAAGCCATTACGATGAAGTTTCTTCAAAATTTTTTGGGGGTATTTTTTCATTTCACTTAATAGTTGAAAAAAAAAAGTATATCCATTGAAATGCAAATTTATTCGCAAATAAGTCCTTTTTTAAAATGATTTCTTATCCTTTGAAGTTAAAACATAGTGAAATGTACCGTTTTTTGAGAGTAAAAAATCCTAAAAAAACTCAATTGGTTTGTAGCAAGTAATATCCTTATGATGATTAATTGATTAATTATTATAAAGTATCACTATTATAATAAATAGCTAATTTCACAACTGAATAAAATAAAAAAACAACAACATACAAATGAATCATAAGTACATTTGTGAAAATATCGTTTTATTTATATTATCATGAGACAGGAATTAAAAATGCCCTTCTAAATCGAACTGTCTATGCCTATTTGCATCTAAATATAATAATTAATTCATGTAATTAAGGTAAATATAAGGACAGCAATATAATTATATCATTATAATTTAAATAGGGAGAAAATGTGAGCTTATTTTTGAAGAAATATAATAAAATATTAATTCGAAATATTTTTATAAAACAATGTTTGTTATTATATAGTTTCTAAAATAAAATAATATATGCTTTCCTTTTAAAATTTTGGTTATTTGTATCAAAATATATATTGAGGGAACGTGCATAGTCAATGCTTTGCTCAATAAAAAACTTGTATATAGTAACAGTATATTTATATATTCGTTCCAGAACTCCTTTAAAGAATAGAGAAATATTTTTAAAAAAAGAGTTGTTGTCTTGTAGCCAAGTAAATTTTGACAGAATTTGATCATATGGTCATTGTTTCACTATACTGTTTTATAGCTTGCTACCTGATATAAATTATCAAGTTTATCTATCTATAAGAAAATACAGTGTTGTTAAAAGTACAAAAGGTGTCAATGTATTAGGAGGAAAACTCTTGCTAATCAATATGCAAGTTTAAGACCTAAATGAAAAAATAAAGCTAAAAAAACTCGGACAAGTGACATTATCATGTTTGACACTTTAATAATGTATTTGTATTGTATATATATATATAGTATTTTCCGGCGATTGCCTTGGAAAAATTAATAACACTGCCTTCAAAATAACTTATAACTAAATTTTCACCATATCTCTCTTTTATACAGTTTATATACATTAGGGAGTATCTTACAAACCTAAAATTGAAATATTACCAGCTTTTTTTTTCTTCAACATTCATTATTATTTATACATAGAACAAATATAAATATATATATATATATATATATAATAACCGGAGCAATTACGTAAGAAAATATATAAATAAAGATTATAGTTTAAACTTATTGCTCCAGAGTAGAATTTGAACAAATGTTAACAATGTAAAATATGAACTAAAAAACCATAATTATTGCATTAAAAACTTAAAATCATATTAAAAAATTAAACAATTGTACGCATTTATTAAAATTCTTCATTATCCTTTTCAAAAATTCCTTTTGGACTGGAGACATCGAAGGGATATACTTGACTATATCTCTAGCATCAGTCCAAGACTGGCTATCAATAGTTGGGATTTTCATGTCAAGGGATACATACTGAGCAGAAGCTGCTATCATGACTCCCCTGAGATCATCTTCTCGAATGGGTTGATAAGTTGTAAGGCGGCTGGCAATGAGGGCCTTACAGTTGAGAATTGCTATGTCCAAAGCTCTTGTTCTTGGAGAAGCTCCTCTCCTTTTAATTGAAATTCCGAAGAGAATTACCCCTTTTAAATATTTTACCTCACCATCCGTCAACCCCCTCAAATTGAGAGACACCAAGTATTTGAGTATAAAGATAGCAGGACAGTCTAAAAAAGCATGAAGAGTGTCGTTGTAAATCTTTCCACAGTCCTTACTTGGCTTTACAAACTTAATGATGCAGTCTGAGGAGATCTGTAACTGAACAGTGAACTGTTTAGAGACACATATTTCCCTCAAAGAAGACGCACTTTTTTGCTTCCAACAAATAGGTAGGCTCAAACGATTTCTGAGCAATCCCAACAGCCTATTAACATCTCCCTCAAAGTCGGCCAGAGACATCTTAACATGCCATGGACAAGGCATAATATAGCCTTCTGAAGAATTAGTCAGTGTAAATTTTAGTCTTCCATCATTAAGTAACCCTTCTGAATAAAGATCATGAATGGTTATTTCTAATGGCGAATTCTTCTAATACTGACGGGTCCCCTAATTTTCTAAAGAAAAACTTTTTATGTGCATTTTGATGTACTATATCGATAGTTGAGTCATTCATATAGTTAGGGATACTCGACCATATAATTCTCTGGTCTCAGGCCCAGATTGGTGATAGAGAAGTAATTTCTTTGTTGATCAAATTGGTTCCCATCATGAACCACACGTAGAGTTTACGCTCTGTGTTGGCTCGTCTCCATTCTACCGACGGATTCCTTGATAAGTCATTGAAAATTTTTGTATAAATTTTTGGGATAATGTGGGATAGTTTCACCATTCCACCTCCCATATGGGATCTAGGCCTTTTCATTGCTTCTATATGATTTTTAAAGAATAAGTTTTTGAGCCATCTGACCTCTTATAAAATAGCTCTTTCAGATAATTGAGGACTTACTGTCGCTTAATATAAAACTACTGGTACAACTTGATGATTATAGAAGTCCACTCGTTTTTTAAGGTTGAACCCTTTCCAAAGATATATTCTTTGATGTATAGAAGCTTGGATGTCATTTCAATTGTCATTATGAACACCGTTGCGATCCCACTTTATTCCTACTACTAAAATCTTTCTGGTGATGGGACAATTATCAATTTTAAGGTCATCCATCGGATTCCAAATACCTATGGGTAAAAAAGCAGTCTTGTTTTTATTGATTGCTAACCCGGTTTTTATTTCAAGTTTTTAAAAATATCTAAGTATGATTTTTATGCGTGCAATCAATTGAGACTCGGAATTGGCTTCGATGGTCAACGTAACATCATTCACATTAATGATATGTTGAGCTCCCTCAATGCTAACTCCAAAGCCTCCATATTTTCTCTTGATTCCTTGCACGAGCTCTTCTATTGCAGCAATAAAAATAAGAAGAGTAGACGGACATCCCTGGCGGCAGCTCTTATTTAAAGTGATTGGCTTACTCTCGAGTCCATCCATCGAGATAGTAGAAGTGTCATTATATAATAAGGCAAGAAATGGATTAGAAAAATTTATTGGTAGAAGACTCCCTAACAGCTCTAAGAATTTGTTTATGTGAAATCGTATCTAAAGCTTTATTGAAGTTTACTACAATAATTGCACCAAACTTTTTTATAGATCCTACCGTCTCAATTGTAGCTTGAATATTAAGAGACACATCAGAAATCTTCCTGTTCTTCAGAAAACCCTTTTGTTCAACTCCAATTACTTTTTTGAGAATCGGTTCCATTTCATGAGCCAGAACACCGGATATAATCCTATAGTATTCATTTAAAACCGTGATTGGTCTCCAGTGACTAAAATGTGTCCCATCACCCTTCTTCAGAATCAATGCAACTCTCCCCTTTGTCATAGATTTGGGAAGTCTTCCATATCTTTCCATAGATCTACCTATTTTCACGGAATAACCTCATGGACGCAACTTGAGTAAACTTTTCCTGGGATTCCATCCACATGCTTTGTTATCATTAAAATATTTTTTGATATAGTAGCTAAAAATCTCTCTAGAAAAGATAAAATCCGTCTCCAGAATGGAGAACATCTCCCTCTTTGGAAAGTGGGTTCTTTTGGTATGAACAATATTCTGAAAATGGAAATGAAAGTACCCCAAAATATTAACAGATTTAGTTAAGACATTTCCTTCATGAATAACTTTTTTAACTCTAGGGGCGGAAATTTTTTTTAAACACTTCTTTAATCTTGAATTAGCGACACCTTCTAGTTTCACCTTTTCTTCCATTTCAACCTCCACTATTTAAGAGACTCTAAAGAAATTAATAGAATCTGATAAGACAGAACGAGCAAAAAGTGATCTATTATTAAGAACATTATCTATTCTCTTGGCATATGAAAATGCTTCCCTCTTGTTTTCATGTAGAATACGGGAAGTTGTAGAGTAAATAATTTTTTAACATTTGATCTGCTTGGTTAGATAAAAAGGAAGCATTATACCCTTTTATCAAACTTCTCTTAAATTTTGTTCTGTGATGTTCATCATCTAGTATCCATTTTGGAATTCGAAAGGTAGACCTTCTTTTGTTCCTTAGTAGCTCCAAGCAAATCAATTTATGGTCGAAAGATGGTTCAGGCTTGTAAAAAGCTTTTTTTGACAAAATAGGATAAAGTGGGGGAAATCAATGTAAAGTCAATTCTTGAAGACTGAATCCCTCTCCTCCAAGAAACGCAATCATAAGAGCTCAATTTTTTGGTAAGGTCCACCATGTTGAACTTACTAATTAACTTTTGTAAAATATTAAAATTTGGATATTGAGCCGAGCTTTTATTGATATCTACATTTAGATTTCCAATAAGCAAGAATGGTACGGGATCCTGTATTTGGTTATTGTAAATGGCTTGAAAAAAGGAAGAAGACTTTTCATTACGTTCATATGCATTTAAAAGATTCAAACAAAGTTTGTCTGTAGAAATTTTAATTTTATGCCAATTGCTCTTGTAGGAGTATTCTTTGACACTAAATACACTTTTTATTTTCTTCGAAATAAAGGTCATAACTCCTCTCCTTGATCCTGATCCAGTTAAAAAATAATGAAAACGACATGATTTGCAAGAGGAGCAATTAGATTCACAAGATTTGGATACTTCAAATTTAATATCCTGAAGACAAAGTATGTCTGGGTCTAGAGATAGTAAGTGATTCATTAATGAATGCCTTGCTCTTCTATCTAAACCACCTCGAGTATTAAGCTAGATCCATTGCCTCTGGTCGATTGAACCATTACAACCATTTTCGAAAATAATTTGTGTATTCGACAATTCGGGGAGACACCCGAACGGACCCGTTTTCATTTTCAATCCCCTACGATGCCTCCAATGCATCCCGAGTTCCATTCGTTTCATCAGTACACCTTTCATTCCTGATCTAGTCCGATAGATGGTGCCCCACTTTGCATTTCTTTGTTAGTTTGCAGAAATATTTGTCTCATGCTACTGTGGATCATTAGTGACATTCAAACTAAAACGCTCGGCTAGTTTGTTTTTTAAAATTCGCTCGTATTCTGGGATTTTCACTCTAGCTGAAGAACAGGAATGCTTAGTGTGACCCCAATTAAAACACCTCTGGCATTGTAGTTTGACACCTACAAATTCGAGTTTAATTAGTAGACCTCCCAATGGCATAATCTGAGGGACTGTGGAAGAGCTTTGCAACGATTTCCACAATATAATCACTATCGCGCCATATATTTTTGTATCTCTCATACTTTCCTTCTGCTTACAAATCAGTAGAATTCTTTCTTGGGTAATGGTCAGTAACATCCCCAAATTACTTAAGCCATTCAACTGCTTTATTTTCATCAATTCTCTTAAACGTGTTAACAAGGGTGATCTTGACCTTCTTTCTTCTATTCACAGCTATATTTTCTATTCCTTTCAACTTCAAGAACAACTTCAGTTTTAATTCCTTAGATATTTTTCATCATAACCTTCTGTTATTTCATTAGATCATGAGTTCGAGTCCTTACATCAATTGGATAATAAGTGTAGAAACATGCTTGACCAAAACCAAATTTAGGATTTGTCCCAGCAATTTCATATTCCCTAAATCCAAAATTTATAGCAGCATTATAAACATCAATGTGTTTCAAATTGTCTTGTCGAAAGAGCTTTCCATTTACATCTTCGACCATTATGACAAACGTTTCCCACTGACAATCACTGTTAATGTCACTGTTATTGAACGTACCATGCTGTATATTAGGGCTATTTTTTGCTACACTAGCATAGCTTGAACGCTCATCAGGTGGTGTATCTGGAGGTATTGATGACATTTGTAGATAAATAAAGATTGATCAAGGGATAAATATATGAATAACTTCCCTTTCTTATAGGTAGCAAAATAGAAGAAGTTAAATCTCTTACAATGTAAGGCACCGAACGAGGGAAGAAGAAAAGACAAGGCCGGTATCTCAAAGACTTCCTCCGATGAAACTTATAAAGGGGTGACGAGATCCACTATATAGGTATATTTTCTTTGATCTAGGGAAGATAACAAGAAAAAGAAAGATGGTGGACAATTTTCTCTCATAGATTCAAAGCCCCTGATGAGGTTATCTTAAAAGATTCCACAACCAGAGACCTAATAACAGAAACAAGAAGGTCAAAAGGATCTCCAGGCACTTAACTTCACTTTTTGACACTCCTTAGAGAAAAAAAAAGCAACCCCACAACACGTAAGATTGATTTTTTTTTTCACAACAGAGCAAAACGAAACACTTCCTTACGTTAAAATACATAAGAAACCAGTTTAACCATCTCAAAAATTGAACTTAGACAAAAAAAAATTGTATGCAAATAAATGGATTTGTCTAGGATTCCCTCTAGACACCCCGTTTTTAGAGCAAAGGTTTCTATTTGATGAAAATATAAAAATAAATTAAATCTTAAATTTGTTTTTACTCATCAAAGTATACAGTTTTTCTAAAATAATTTTCCTGGCTTCTATAGAGTATCGATGTATGTTTGTCTATTTAATGAAACATAAAAGGATATTTAAACTTTAAAGTCTCAAACGATCACACTCATTGTGTGCTCATTTCTAGATATTTGCTACAAATAATATGACCTGTGTACCAAGTGAATATTTACAAAACTAATGATGAAACACTTTTACGCCATCAATGATTATATTCCTTGTTGACCATCCAAATACTTTTTCTTATGAATTTGTTTTAATTGGGAAGTAAATTAGAGATTGTACTCACTTTGATCGTAATATTTTGAAAAAACACCATAGACTTCAAAATTTCTTGTAGAAGGGTTGCTAATTATGAGCATATTTGGTAACCAACAAACATATTTCGAAGTAGTTAGTAAGTTGCAACATATGTACCTAGAAATATATTTATTTGCTGGTATAATTAGTCAGTGAATTAAGAAACGACAAAGTCATTAAAAATAAAATAATTTTGCCTTTGACATTGCTCAACTCATTAAATGCTTCTTAAATGATTTTATTGATTTTATTTCATGTTCTTTTTTTGTAGAAAAAATTTGATATGTTTATGTCAAATTATGACAAGACTTTGGTTTTGCACACTCATATATGTACATTCATATTTTAGTATGTTTGCATATTTTAGTATGCAAGTATTTTAAAAGTACAGTTCATACTTTGAATTACGAGCAATTTTCATGTCAGAGAAGTGCACATAAACCAAAACTGACTAAGATCTTGCTTTGAAGTAAAAAATGATTATTTTTTACCATTCAAGAGTATTTTTTAGAGAAAGGAATAACGACATTACTTTTTCACTAACGAAGTAACTTATTTCATTAATTTATCTTCCATTATAACGTCGTCACACAAAAAAAGAAAAGAAAAAAGAAAGACTGTGACCGTGTAGCTATGAAAAATTTACTTTTCATAATTTCACGAGTTTTATTTCTAAATGTCAGGTATGTCATAAATTCATTACATGTGTGAAAAATACAACTTTTAATATAGTGTATGTTAAATTAGAAATGTCAAGATTTAAATCTATTTTTCTGTTTTACTTTGTTTTTCATGGATTCAAAAATAAAATTATATTTATTATTATATACCATCACAGACTCTGCCGTTAAAAGTAGCTAAATACTTTTGCTCTTGGGCAAAAGGTTTAATTTTTATTTTTTTTGATATTGTATTGAGTAATTATTTACTTTTCGAAGACTAGTCACAAGTAACTAAATGGTTTTTGTATCCGTGCTCCAAGTCTAAGATCACTTTTGGAGTTACTCAGCTAATTTCTATGGATGAACGATTAAAACTATCATTTCTTTACAATATCGCAAATGAATTTTTAATTCATTTGGATTGATTTCTGCATTCCTATCAGTTAAATCTATTTACTTTCCATACAATTTGTAATGATTTATACCTAATATATGTATATACATGACCACGTATTTTGATTTGATGTTTACGGTCCCTTTCATATCAAATAAAAGATATATATTTTCATAAGTGTAATATCCAATAAGTGTGATTGTGTAAATTTTAAATTTATACATTGAATAATGATCCCTGGTCAATGAAATGAGACTCTCTTTTTCTTTTTTTGGTTTTGAAATCAAATGAGGCTGTATGTAGTAAAGCTTGATCCCCTGAGGTAGTTGAGTGGAGATACCGATGTATGTGGCTATATACTCCACAGAAAAATTCTTTTGTAAATAATAAATTTCATAATCAAGACGGATCTACATTAAGAATGGATGTTTTTAGTCTTTTGTCTTCTACTGTCAGTTTTTTCTGAGTGTGTCTCTCTCTTTTTTTATTTTCTTTCATAACATTTTCTTTCCTCTAATATACACTCAAACCTAGTTTAACTGTCACTGCACTAAAGGTCCATATTAGGAATGTAAATAATATGCAAATCGGGCTTGTAAGAATCAAAGAAAGAGAAAATCAACCTGGTAACTCTGACAATTTGATGAATGTTGAGAGGAAAGCAGCTTGAGCTGTCATGACGTTTTACTGAGCTACAAGCTGCTATTCTCCATTATATATGTATACAAATGAAGACATCAATAATAAATAATAACATTATGTATGTATACCATAGATGAAAGGCAGAAAATTAAAAGTTATATATTTTTAACTAATAATAATTATACGAGGGCTTGAGCCCTATTTGTTTACATTTTATTTGCTTTATTAACCTTAATGCATGTATTCCTTCATGCGAGATCCTTACTATCAGGTCGCTGTTCTCCCTTCAGTAATAAAGGAAAAATGATAACAGCTTTGGAAAACAAAAAGTACTCTTCGAAGAGCCAACTCCACAAAGTCTCGCACGCGGCATTTTACATATTATTTACATTCCTAGTCCATATCTAGTTCCCACGCAGAAAATTTAGAGCATAAACTCACTGTATTAAGCGGGGTCTTACAATTCTGGAACAGCGGTCACCAGAAATAATGCATAGTAATAAAGATGGACCTGCTTCAAGGATCACTTTTTTAAGCCTTTACTAATTGTTAACTACAAAAATTCAAAAACTATGGGCTTGAAACCGAAGAATAAATTATTCCAGATATCCCGGTCATTCGGAGATGGTTTCATGAGTACTTAGTATTCATACCTTTAAACAAGTTCAATCGTACATAATTCAGATCATGCAGATACATGTATGAAAATGTAATAAATGAAATATGTATGGATGAACATAAATGGATGTTTTACCCTCACATTTATTTCTCTCTCTCTCTCTCTATCTGAGAATGAATATGACAATTGTAACAAAGCTAGTGATGCATTATCAAAATTTAACCAGTTTGTAATTGATGGAAGGAAAATTAGTGTGTTAAATACTGGGAATAAATTAAAATCGTAGATAAACACACATTTACATGGCTATTTAGTTTGAATTAACGAAAATTTCAGATTTTTATATGTAATGTTATTAAAAATTATTATTCACTTTGTTATATAAATGTATAATAGAATAATACTAAAGGTTAATTTTATTCTAACTTTGTATATAGTTTATAATAAAAAAGTTATAAATACCACCATGTATATTATTTTATTCTATTTTCCAACTCGAAGTTTAAAAAAAAGCAAACCTGGTTAAAACAGTTACCTGCACTAAGCGGCCATTTCTTCAGTGCCCTATACCTGGCTGCTTAATACAGGTTTGATTGTATATAATGAAATTTGCTATTAAAAGTCTTTTTTTAAAAAAAGCTTAGTCTTTCGTTAATATTTCGATGGACTTACCTCAAATTGATCACAATATAGAGCGTATTTGAAGAAGGCAAATTTTATGGTTAAAGTTCAAATTTTTTTATATCAAATGAGATATTTATACACTTTTTGATGTATTCTCCGTGGAGCTTTTAGCATTGAAAGAAAATGCATTAACTTTCTTACTCAAAAAAAAAATCACTCGAATAAAAAACATGATAAATACATTATAAAAATGCCTTTTTAGTTTTAAAACATTAGTTATTGAAAAACATTGACATCATTTATCTCAATCTAAGGCACAGAGTGTCAAAAAAACATAAAAAAGAAGAAAAAAGCTTTGAACCTATATAAAAAACCAAATAATCACAAAAAATAAAAACTGAATGCTCCTTGCTTCAAAAAGAGAAAATTAAGACCATATTAGGAGCCAAAGGATCAAATTCTACAACTTTTCCTCTTGACTCGTGTATAATTAATTACATATAATATTAACTGACATTTCATTTCTTGTTTCGTTGAATAAATAATAATTTATCCAATTTCTATTTGTGTAATAAGACTTTTTATGGTTTATTCTTCATTCTGTAACATTTCCTTGAGTAAGTATATTTAAATTTGATTTATTCAAGAGATTTGATAAACAGAATGTACAATCGTTGTTCAATCACTAGCAAAAATCTATCAAAACGTACGAAAATGGTAATATAATGATATAATTTTTTCCGATCAATTGTACCGGCTATTAGAACTTTCCTTATCCACACAAGTACATCATTGTTCATTTCCCACCATGATGTCATAGGTGTGGAAGTGAGTAAATGGATCGTCAATCCTATCTATAAACTTAATAATAATAGTAATTAGATAATTCATCTTTTTTTCTTTTTCTGTAAATGAGATCAATAAGTATAGATTAAGGTTCACACTAAAGTTTTTTTTAATAGCAATCCAATATACTAATAATATTTGTATAATTTTTATTCATTCTATAATATAACCGATATAAAATATAATGGGTTTGAAATATACTATAGGGCTTATGACGTATATTAGAGCATGAATTTGATTAATTAATACCTAAATGAATTTAATTAGTTCCTTCGGTCCAATTAATCCGTAGATGTGATACATTAATTTTTAATAAATAAAACTTTATTCCTAACTATGTTATATTAAATTAATTCTATATTTTGACAAAATTTCATTCAAAATCAAAGAACCTATTTATGTAGTATATAAACATATTTAGACAAGACCTAAAAAAACATATTTTTAATTACAAGGAGTGTAAATCTTGAATTAAAATACACAAAACATGCATTTCAATGACTGTTATGTAATTTACATTATATATTTTATTTTCATTAGTTTACAAAAAGATATAATACCTGCCTAATATCTTAATATCTTCTTTACATGTCAGAGAGCGTGTCTTTTTTTACTTTTTAATGTTTGTAAGTACATAAATTCATACACATAAGTATATAAAATAATTGAATGATTCAATTAACTTAATGAAATTAAACCATTACTAATTAAATTGAATTCATACACAAAACCAAACAAAATATATAATATACTTCACTCTAAAAGTTGCGGCTTGAAACAAACTTTATAACGTTGTTTTAAAAAAAAAAAAAAAGAAGAAGTTAACAATTGATTAATTTATCTTGTAAACAAATAAAATTTATGAAGAGAGTCTAAAAGCTCATTGGTTAATGTGTACAAGAACTAAATGTACAAAATCACATACGTAGTAGAATGTGTTGATAAGGAAAAAATATACGGGTTCAATTGATTATAGATGTCAATTGATGTTGAAGTCAAATGTTTTCATTTAAATATAATTATTTTTGTTTCGTTTGTATATTTTTTTAAGCCTTTAACTTATAACAAATTTCTCTAACGTATATACTTATTAATTTAAGAGATAACTAGGGCCAAAATGTTTATTTCGACCATTTTAAAGCTTGAAACTGACATGATTAATAGAAATCAATTGCATGATAGTTCTTGACTTTTTCTTTACGTGTATTTAAATACTTTTTTTAAGAAAATGCGCAAAAAGTTGCAAATAATATCTTCACTTTTACTTTCTCCTCGAAACAAACCTGAACCAATGTCAAGTCTCACATTTCAATCCATTTTTCCTTACTCTGCCAAACTATTTATACAATTATCTCATTAAAATAATGTAAAAGAATGAGACATAGGAATGAAATATGAAAAAAAAAAAAAAAAACAATAGCTGAAGGTCTTAGGTTACGAATAATTTATGAAAAAGTTCATTGGTTCAAGGAGAGTAATAATTTTTTTAATAATAGGAAGTACATTCAGAAGTGATATTACCTTAAATATTATAAAAATATATATTTTTTGACCAATACCTTCCTTAGGTACATTAAGTCCACTCAATGACCACTTACAGTCGTTTCTCTTGTATGAAAAATCGGGCCCCTTTTTAGTTTTAATGTAAACGTACGTCTTATATGTAGATAAACTTTTATTAGATCATTTCAGTATTTGTGAATATTTGTAATTAGTATATTTATAGACTGTCGTTTACAAATTTAGATTATAATTTCATATCTGAATTATCTTCTCATTTAGCGATTACTAATTTTATATGTAGTATATGTGTGTATTTTGCCATCTCTTTTTCTCTTTGCAACAACTAACTATACAGATTTATTGGATTAGATTATTGATAATATAAAAAAACATTCTGCTAATGTAGAAAGGCTTTTTTCTTTTTAATAAAGTAAGTAGTCGGAAATTGCATGGAATTAAATCATTTGAAAGCACATCTCTCAGGATGTCCATAAATCTGATAAAATAAACTGTACTACATCTAATAATAATTTCAATAGGTTTTGTACTTAATGGAATGCTATCAACGTAGATATACATAGTTTGAGTATAAACAAAATCCATGATGCTCTGACTGGTTAAGTAAAACGTATTTTTGTTCTAATTTTTTCTAATATTAATCCTGATGAAAGGAATAATTGATAATAAATAATGTAGAATTTAAGCAATTTATTATTTATTTTAAGAAGAAAACAAAAAATTTTAAACCAGTCTTATCCATTACTTCATTGAGAGACATACAAAATTTCACTTTATTGGAAAGACATTAAGTACTAAGAATCACCAATTTTTGGTACATGGTTTTAGTTAGTATAGTTAATATATGTACCTTGCTCAAATAATTATATACATGTAAATCATCTAGATACAACTTACTGTATAGTATATATATATATATATATACATATATGTATAACCATCCAAAATTTGAAACATTTTACAGCTTTTTTGGACATCAATTGCAGAGCATAAATCGTTTCAAACCTCATCTCAACTGAATCATCAATAATGTTTATTCAACTTTTTATTTAATGAATGTCAATAAGGAAGTGTATATTACGAAGTATGCATGTGAAATTTTCAGAGAAGTTCTTGTTGCTGTAAAAAACCGATAAATTCCAAGAAACAAAAAACAGGATTTTAGGAGAGAAGACTTAATAATATAATTATACATGCATGATTAAATATAAAGATTTTCCTCGAGTGTGTCACAGAAATAACGAAGTGAATAACTTAATTTAATCACAAAAAAAATAAAAATAAATGACTTTTTTGTATCTTTATAATATTCCACGGCTGAATGTAGCCCACATCCTATGAGCTATGTATGTTGAACTGAGTATGGCACAGGTAGAGAGCATAATAAAACTAGATACCTTCATAACAATACGCTGATTATCATTCAAGTTGAAAAGAGGCAACTACACAGTGTGCAAAACACTTGCATCATGATAAGAGGTATTTGCTTCCACAAATATATTGGAGTGATTGAATGATGCAGTTCAAATAATATTTTTATCTCTCCTTCTTGTACAAGAAGTCTCTTAGCAAAAAAGTTTATTTTTTTTAATAAATAATCAAAAACGTAGAAACTCTATGTACAACGGGATGAATTGACATTGATTCGTCACATGTGATCCCTTTTAAATACTACAAAGAACATAGGATACTTTTCTTCATCCAAGGGCATCTTTGGAGTGTATGTAAAATTCAGTTCTTTTCAACTTTATGTCATATCCTTGACATGACTGTCAAGACTTATTTGCTTCAAAAGTATAATTCTAAAACTTATACACTTTAGTCAAAAATTTGAGATGTCTTGCTATAAAAATATAGGGTCTCTAGGTTTTAATAAATAAGCATTAAAATCATTTTTTTATTTTTGTACAGGGATTCAAACACAATCTGAGACAGATGGAGAATTACATTTGAACAAAGATCTAACGTAGTCCTGATATATGTACATAGTCTTTGGTCTTAGATTAATTAAAAAATTGTTCAATATATGTTCACATACAGTATTGGTTACACATTCTTCTACCCCAAGCACCGGGGAATTTATATTGCCAATATTTTCGTTCTCATTTTGTTGTTTGAGACGTAAATAAATACGTTTTGACGAGGGAAGGCGGTGAATTCAGCAAGTATTACGTGGATAATAGAGGGACTCCTTGGTGTAAAAGTCAGTTTTTGGCATACATATTACTGAGTTCGTAATAGTTATATTGAGATATATATGTATTTGATTCTAATGTTCAAAACAATATGCAAATTTTCATATTAAGTAATGAAGCATGTTGGTCAATAGTGACCATCGATAAATAATAAAAGAGAATTGTATAAATCTAACCTAAAATATATATTCACCCCCTTACACTGCTTCCAAAATAAATCACTCCCAACACATAATAATAATAACAACATATTTCCATAATATTTGAAGATGTTTGCCCCAAATTCGTTATCATCTTATAATTTCAAACCATTTCAGCATAAGTGGTTTGAGTTGCCACTCTTGACTCAGTACTTTCAACAACAACACATTAGAAAAGAATAATACATTTCCGTTTTGTATGATCAATTTTCCCTATCAAGTCTGCACCTTCCTGTCTCTAAGTAATTATTTGATTTTCAGCACCAGTGTTGTAGTGAATACATACATATTTATCCAATTAACAATATTTAACCCTTAAACTACCCTCAAATATTTATAATTTCCTAAAATAAAAAAAGTTTTAAGAATGTATGTAGACTAATACTTTAATTTCAGAAGAAGAAAATGAATGAACATGAAAAAAATAGCGCAGGACTGTGAATTCAAATCATCCACAAAAAACCGTATCTAATGCAACATTAATTAATAGGTGATTATTCTACAGAAGAACTGAAGCACAACTCGATGAAACTTGTTAGAAAATTGAAGTGTGGCAACTAAGCCACACGCCAATTACCCCTTCTTTCCCCCACATTCAATGAAAAAACTTTAGTTAATTAATTACTTTTAAAAGAAGGTGTACTCTTTGTTGGCTTATTCTATAAAAGTAATTAATGTCCTCTTCAGATACGTACATATATCATTTGCATTAAATAAAATTCCTTTAAAGTTTACTTACTTGGCATTTAAATACCTTTAAAATTAGAATAGAAATAAATACAATATGAGGCTCTTTTTAAAGGTGATTCAAAAGCAATGGCTTCAGGACTTTCCTTTGACTAGTAAAATGCTCAACTATAACCTTCCTATGATGTATTAAAAAAACATCATTTAATAAAAGGATATGTAGTAGACAAATGACCACTTTTTAAAAGAAATAAAAAAAGGTTTTTTCTTCTGAATGTACACATGTATTGAAATAAATCTTGTAGTTATTATAATCTTTATACACATTTGCCGCATTTAACTCAGAAATAAAAGTTGAAGAGATAAACTCTCACTCTAAGTACTCATAACTTTAATCCAGGCAATCATGATATACATACATACATAGTTATACTTCATTGCTGCCTCCCTTGTAAAATAATAATACTGCATAATCCAGGAAAAGAAAAGAACATTGTTTTAACAGCTCAACAGATAATATTTAATTAGTATTTTGAGCTTGATTGATGAAAGCAATCCTCAAAATGAATTTCAATATCCAAGGGTTTGCTTCTATTTTGAGTTACCACAACTCTCAAATTTTTCCAAACACAAAAGTCTCTATAAAAAAAATTAATAACATAGTCTAAATCTATGAATAATTTATACAATACTAAGTACTCAAAACCAATGGGCTTAAAAAATAACTCAATTGACACAGAAAGGTATAAACATATAGATACATATATAATTACAAAAGTTGAGTTATTTATTTAAACATTTTATTTTTTTCATTATGGTGTTAAAATAATGATTAAATATTTAATATTTAGGTCACTCCTCTTCAACTTTTTTGTCTTACAGTCATTAAAAAGACTTTCTCAATTATGATGACATAAATAAGGAAAGTTACTTCATAATAATGCTTAGAGATTTTGTATGTAAAAATGAACCTCAATTCGTCTTTATTTGAAGCTGTATACAATTAATTATGTTATACATATACCATATATACGTTCTTTCAACATTTCATGTTGAAGAAAAATAAAACACAAAATTTGTTACTCAACACACACAAAAAAAAAATACTCTGACGAAATTTATTCTTGAATTCATTATAAATTTTATTTTAGTCATTTTATTTGTGTTAAATGTAGAATAACTCTCACAGAATTTACAAAGTATGTAATCATGTTAATACTGTCATACTTTGAATTAAGAGTAACATTCGTGTCAGAGAAGAATTTCATAAATACTCGTGAAGCCAAATTTATTGAGAGCTTCCTTTCTAAGAATACTATTAAATACAATTGAATGACAAACTTACACAGTCAAATGATGCCGAATGCTACTCAATTCAGTGTCTTAGACTAAGGTCCATGATATTTTTAAAATGACAAGGAAACTTGTTTATTTTACAAAATATCATGTCAGCAAATTTGCTACAAGGGAAACTCGTCTTCATAGTCCTGAATATCATGAATATTAGCATATCAAGGTATTCAAAGTAAGGAACAGTAAAATGATCTGGAAATGCTCAATTATAAGGTTCTTAGAATACATACGTTTATTTTTAAATCGCTGCTGCAAATGTCCCTACAACCACAAACTATCATTTGTTATCTCAATTGAAAACCAGCAGCCAAACTTTTGCAATACGAAACATAACAATACAAAAATCTCTTGAATAACTTTTATATATGACTTATACAGAACGATAAAATCAAGTCAATAGTTTTCAGAACCCATAGATAATTAACTAAAATAAAACTTACATTCAATAATTAGAATAAAATGACACACGTTAGATGTAAAAAAATAATTTTATGAGGTGATTTAGAAAACGTCTTCTCCACTGTTGTATAGAAGTGTTCTATTAAGATCAATTAACTTTCAGATTATATTAGATTCAAAATAATAATAACTTTATTACTACTTTTTATTCAATTGAGTTTGAACTAACTTTGATGTTATGAATCTAAAAAAATGTTCCGCTCAGATCTGATTGCTCATATATACAGATATGTGTTTTAATTACCTTTAATGATACTGCATTTATACATGGTGTGAGCCATGACTCATCATTTGTGAAAATCTCACAGATAGATAACAAAATAACAAAACACAAGATAAAGGCAATCACATGCTATAACTCTTATCATTTTTTACCATAAGGTGAATTTAATGTTTAAATGACTTTCCAAACCATTAATAATGAATTAAATATAGACCATTTAGGAAGATATTTATGGTCCCAAATAATTTATTTGATCATTATTTTAAGATATTTGTATAGATACATATTACCTACATATATATATATTAAGCATATGTATTTAAGCCAGTCATGTAAGCGTAAAAACACAAAGTTTTTTTTTGATAATCTAACTACAAATTGATATATATATATGATTGGATAATTTTCTCAAAAATTGCATTTTAATGGGCTGGAAGTTTGATTTAATCCTTGACTTTGACAATCATGTTCTAAACAGGTTCAATATTTTTTCAATTTCTTTGTTACAATTTATTCAAATATAACAAATGAATTTATGATAAATAATTATTTACTTTAACAATTATGTTTGATCATAAGGTTCCTGAAGGGGTTCTACTTTTTTAATAACCTTTTCTTTCTTTCTTTCTTTCTGCTACATTCCAATTCCAATCAAGTTTCGATGCCTTGGTAAGCTTATAAACAAGGATAAATGAACATTCTGGAATTTAGTAAATTTTCATCTAATATTTTTTTGTAGACTTCCATTCGTCTGTTTCAGACGATTAGACTCAAAAATAAAGGATTTTTGACATAGGATCCCTTTTGAACACTCTGAAGGACATATAATAATTTATGTTAAAAAGTATATTAAAACATTATTGGTCATACCATTATAGACTCTTGTCTATATTTTGAGGTGTCTAACTTGAAGAATTAGGTCTCTGGGCCTTGATATGTAATTACTAAAAATAATTATTGTAACCATCTTAAATATTTGTGAAGGAATTCAGGCCAAATCAGAGGAGGAATGAGGAGGATATTAATAAATAAATATTTTTGAATATACAGCTGCAATATAGCTATATGATTTACCTGCCCCAAGCACAAAGTCTTATTCTACGTAATCTAATATTTTGTTCAAAACAAATGTTTACAGGAACGATAATTGTAAAAAAAATAGAGCAAAGTTATTCAATAACTGAATTCACAGACAGCCCAGGGACGACACCCTCACACTTGAGACAGAAGAACATATGTAGACTATATTTTTCATCTAATTTAATACATTAATTCAGCAGTAGCTGATCAAATTATGATAAAATAATGTTCATTCAAGTATTGCAGTTTTTGTACTTATTTTAATAAGATAACTGCATAAAAATGAGCTTAACTTTTATTATTCTTTTAGTATGCTTACAATTAACTGAAACAATCAATCAGAATACACAGAATTTTACCACTTGTGATTAACTGCCATGTTTCATTAAACTAATATGTTGACGCACCTATGGTCCTATTATGTGCAAAGTGTTTTTACGAGGTGTCATCATCACTGTAGAAGCTGGTCTTCTAATATGTACATACTTTCATTCCTTTTAAATTAATGAAAATGGCAAATTATTGCCGTGAGTTTGACTGTCAAAATAGAATTAAAATAGATAAAAGAACATAGTCAAACTTTTACTGCCATTCAATGTCTCTTTCTCTCTCTCTCCTCATTATATCTCTAATGATATGTATTAAAAGTATGCTATTAAAACTATACACTCAAACTTATATACATATATAGTGTAAGTCCATTTATTAGTTATTATTTTTGCAAGGATCAGATATTTTTCTCCGACTATTCTTTTTGTACTTTGCTAATTCATATCGATCCAAAAGGGTAATGAAAAGTGATAATCCTCTCATTTTGTTTCCTTTAAATTTTTAAAGCCATTATATGAAGCTCTAATTTTTCCATCACATCAATAAGGAATCAAATTAACAATACTATAAAAGTGCTCTAAATTAACGTTTGAACGGATTTTTTTTAATCAAATGGAAATGAAGTTACGATACATATATATATAAAACACACTTTAAATTGATGTGTTGACAAATTGAGTAAGGAAAATGTTTTTTTTCTATATTCCTCCTTCAATAATCACTTGACATTTTTGTATGGTTTATTTTTTCCCACAAGGTCAATGATCTTTAAGACATACTTTGTACTGGCATAAAAGATTATTGTTATTATTATTATTATTATTGAATGTTTACCTACTCAAGCCTTTTTTGACAGTCATACATTATTTAATATTTGAATAGGAGGGTCATGTATTGATTAATGTAGCAACATGTTCCCTGTAGCTATTATCTCTTCTTCTTCTCTCTGTTCCTATTGGTACCTTGTATACTAATAATATATGATGTAGTTATTAGGTAATACGCAAAATTTGTTTTTTTCACTACTTTTTCTTATTTGTTAGCCCTACATAAGCAACTTTCTAATTCCTCATTTTTCTTCTAAAAGATGTATACGCATTAAGAGAAAAAATAAATAAGAATAGAAAATACCTAGAGGAGAAATATTAAACTGAGTGTAATCAATATGTATGTATACATAATGTTCATAGGGGTACATGAGTATATATATATATATATATATATATATATATATATATATATACATATTTATAAAACATGCCCAAAGGGATTTTTACTTACATAGAGCACAAATATGTAGAATTAACTTTCATCCTTATTATTTTTAATCGAATGAAGTTTGTTTTTAACCTGATTTATTCGGGGTTTTTTTTCTTCTTGTTAAAATGTCAATCTAAGGTTGACTCTTTCTCAAAGAAAAAGGTAGTTCATTTATATATATATATATATATATATAGTTATAGTTACAGCCAACCACCCAATAAATCAAATATCAGATACAAACATGTCCCTCATTCTTTGATATACCGATTTAAATAGCAAAGTATGATTACATTTTCCTTCCTTGTTTACTTTTTTCTTTCTTTTCTCACTTGAGACTGCTCAAAAAATTCCTTTGATCCTTAAAAGAACTGTGTAAAAAAAAGTAGTCTATAATAATAATGGTATTAAAATATCTTTGTAACTATTTCTATGTTCTTAAAATGATTTGAAACTCAAAATATATACATATCTTCTACAAACAATTTCTTTGTATTTACAAATATTCAATATGAACATTTAAGGTTTAAATAACCTTTGGGTAGATTTTAGTGTCATGTAAAATTAAAAGGTCGAAAAAATGATTTTAAAAGATTTGAATTTTTCTTTATAATGTTTTTTATGAGAAAAGGGTCCAATTTAATTTTTTTTAAAGGCTTAAAGTTCACCTATTATAAGTTAAAAAGATATGATTAAGTAGGCATTAAATTCACTTTACTTACATATTTTTACTGTGAAACTTCTCTTCTGGATCATTTGACAAATGATAATGACAATAATTATCTATAATCATTTGCATATTTAAAAAAAAATCTGTTTAAGTGTGTGTTTTCTTTTCTTTTTTTAGGTAAGGAATGAATCATAAATCTATTTTCATTTGAAGAAAATCATTCATATATTTAGTTGTCACAAGTATCAATTCAGGTTCAAAATAGTTTTGCCAAAAGGTAGGTACTTAATTATATATTAGTATGAAATCCTCTCCAATTGTTTAAAATTCTAAATTTACGCTCTGTGGCGTGACCTTTTTCATAAAGGGCTTTTTAAGTTAACCGTCTATGTCCATTTTTTTCACTCATCGCTAGATTACTTGTGGAAGGAATACTTTTATAGACAAAAAAGTACAACCGAATCCTTATACACATTTGAAAAATTCGTGTTTCATTCTCTGATTCACTCAAATCCTTCCATTCTTTCTCATCAAATGAATCCTAATACTTCAGTATGTCACTATTTTGTATAAACTTCAAATGTTCCACAACTTTTTGAGAATGAAATTATATTATCCTAGGGATTTTTTGAATTAGCCACACTGAGATCATTCAACAACTTTATTATAAAAGCGTCTCTATACACAGTTTTAATACACGTTAAAACACTGACATCTCTTTATCAGTATTTGCCACTCGTATATGTTAAGGCTCGAACAATATTCACCATGTTAATCATAGAAAAGGAATGTATACCTTAATGAAGAAAGCCTCAAATGATGTTTTTGTATGTAATGTTTTGAAGTGAATATTTCCAATTATCAATACAAAACTCTAAGTTGTTGCATTTCTCTTAATTTCCTTGGTTTCAAGGGGTCCATCAGTTCAGAAAATTATTGATGAAAAAGATAAGACTATAGTCTTTAATTTAAGGTCTGCATGTAATTCAAATAGCTTACATATATTGTAAACTTGCATTTTAAAAAAATCATGCATGTAAACACATTATTAAATGATTCACATACATATTAGATGAAGAGATTTTTTACTCCTGGCATCCATCTATCTCAAACTTTTTTTAATAATTTTTTTTTGTCAGATAGATAAAAAAGTTACATTAATAAATATATATATATATATATAATATGTATATTGATAACATCTTTTTTTTGTTAGGACATTAGTTAAAACCTATAGAATAAAGAATGAGGTCTTATTCCACAATAGTACATAGAAGCAAATATTGAATGAGATAAAATGAAAAAATAAAAGAAGAAGTCATGATTTATTATACGGAACAAATAGCCCAATTATTTTCTTTGAATTTTTTTTAGAACTATCCTTACATATATTTCAATAAAAAATATTCATTGATGTAAGTACGAATATATATATTTAGGAAACGATTTCATGTGGGCCAACAAATCAAATTCAGACATTTAAATACCAATATGTAGAGCGTGTACCTACAGCTGAACATGGGAACGAACTTTTTCTTTATCCTTCAATACATTTTGTTATACAAAATACTTAATGTTTTGTAAATATGTAGGAAAATATCAAATAGATTTTTTACACATCTATAGATAACGACTTTGAATGACGTCACAGATTCCATAACAACTCCATGTTGAATGGTTAGCTATAATATATTAGTCTGTCTCCTTCTTGGGGGCTTTTTCAGTCTTCAAAAGACACATTTTTTTAGAAAGAAGAATAAATAACACAAGCTGGCAAATGACATCATCTTAATGTTTTTGACCAATTTTTGTCCTATGAGGAGCTAAAATTGATGTTTACAGTTTTCTAAAAAAAAAACTAATATATAAGTTTAAGTAAATTTTTTTTTCACCTTATAGTTATTTGTTTAAATTTGTTAGGATGCACACTTTGAATATTGTCAATCTTGTTTTTATTCGTACAAAGAGTTGTGAAGAAAAAAAACATCAATAACAATAGAGTCAAGAATGAGGAATTGAGTCTTAGAAATATTTACTTTATCTAATAAGGAATATTAAAAAATATTTACCAATTTGTCCATCCAATACAGTATTTAAGCAGAAATTCATACAATAGAAACTTTGTTTCAAAAAAAAAAAAAAAAAAACCATTTTAAAATCTTTCAAGTTTGGTGAATGACAATGAAAAGGTACCATGTACGCACATGATCAAATACATGAACAAGAAGGTTCAGTTATTGAGCTAATGTTTGTATGCACTATCAATTTGAAATATAAAAACAAAGTGCCAAAACGACAACCATGTGATCAATTTTTGTCCAAATTACCTTGGCTACCAGATGAATTTTATGTCCACTAGGGGGTGCTGAGAATGCATTAAATTATTTAATTATAACTTCTCCATGAACTTACCTCCTTAGTTTAATTAATACCAGGGAAAATAAATATAGATACCATGTACTAGCTCTAAAACAGTGGCCTAAAATAAGCCATTTTAATAAAAATTTAAAACAAAATAGTTGTGGGGAAAAAAAAACCAGTAATAGATTAATGAAAATATCAAAATAGCTTTAAACAACCTCAAATCCCCTAACTAACATTTAAATCGACCATTTCATGAAACATTTGACTCCTCAGACAACCTCAAATTTGACCTCCTATGCCTTGAAATCAGCCTCCTATGACAATGTACAACCCTGGATATTAACATAGCTGATGTACTTTTTTTTGGGTAAAATCACTCTGACTGACCATATTGCTCTGTCAAACAGACAAAGAACAAAGGGACTTTTCTCTATATATATATGGATATATTTACATATATACATCAAAAGCGACATCTTACAGATGGTAAAAAAGTTTTCTTGTAGCCAAGGGAATATCTTGTAGCTAACAGACATCTAATATTATATTTACATATATTAGTAGCGTGGTAAGATAAATTTATATAATATTATATCCAATATACATACATGTACCAACCTACTACCGGAAGAGCTACTGTTCAGGATGTAATGTAAATATCTAGAAAAAAAAATATTGGGATCCACGTAAATATACATAGTTACATATATGAAACAAATTGCTGATTCCAAAGTATATCTCTGTATATTTTATGGAGTAACAAAAAGGAAGTCAAAAAAAAAAGAAAAAAAAAAGTGAATGTAATATTGGCAAAATAAAGCAGATTTCATTATTTCACTTTGTGTAAAAGGTACATAGATATATATTTATGTACATAGGCACTATATCATTTTTTAAGCTTTATTTCAAGACGTCATACTGTTTTTGTTTTTTAGGGCTTAAATAAAAGGAGTGAGTGACTTTTTTGTAGTTCCTCTCCCTTCCACATAATTAATCATTATTAATGAAATCCGTTCAAAAAAACCTACATTTACAAAGATCCTTCCTATATCGCATTCTTAAGAAATTCCTCTTTAAATAAAGTTTATGTTTGTACATATTTTTGACCAATTACAGAAAATTGAATCAACCAATCAAATTTAGGGATTGATAAATTGGCATATTTAATTCATGTTTATATGTATCTTTTATTTGTAAAATAATAGTATTTATAACTTCTATATTGATGACGATACGCACGAATGTGTATGAGTCTCAACAAATGACGCTTTTTAAAAGGATCAAAAAGCTTTTTCGTAAATTTTTAATAAAGTAAAAAAATATGTATTGTAGCATTATTGCCTGAAGGCTTTGTATTGTAGAAATCGGTTGTAAATACCCTGTGAAACGGTTAAAAATCCGCTAGTCTATAGAGTGTATGACACAAAAAAAAAGTCATTAAATATATTTAAACATATCTGTAAATGTATATTTTACAATACTTATATTTTTCAAGAGATTGATCGTTGAAATATATGTATAATTCTTTATTCTATACTTTTCATAATATAGAAAGGGCGCTTTTTTTATACAATTAAATACCAAAGATGAATAACGTTATATTAACGGTCTCAGTAATTTCCAAGTTATTCGTCATACCATTAACATGATACATTAATATTAACCAAGAATTGGTCAAATTATATGTACATAGATTAGTTACACATAAAAATATCTAGTGGGATATACATTTTTGGGATAAATACAGTAAAATTCAGTAAAAATCTAGCTAGAAATTGATCAATCTATCAACATTGATTTGTAGTTTTCACTTTCAATTCAGGTGTTTATTGTATATATATATATATATCGTTACTATGATATGATATAGTGTTATTGTCTCAATATTGTGCTTACAATAATTCTTCTTTATGGGTGATGCAATCATTTAAAGACCTTTTTTCCCCCTCTTCTTTTCTATAACTGCCTCTATGCATATATAACCATGTATCGTTTGCCACAAAGTAAATAGATTTATGTAAGTTACAACAATGTCACATTTTATACAAATGATGATACACTTTGAATACCCTTCTCATTCACCCTATAATCAAGATTTGGCTCCCAGAAACTATTCGGAGACTTTAAAAAAAAAAAAAAATACAATACTCCAGAGTATTAAATTTGGCTCCTATGAAGAATAGAATCCTTCAAGTGTATTTTGAGAGTAAAATGACATTTGAATGCATTGAAATTATTCTACAAAGATTGGTGTATAGGTATGACTCTTATAGGAAAAATATCGTGACAATGAATCAAATGTTAATAAGTGTAAAGAGACTACCATGAAAAATAGGTGCATGAGTGATGTAAATGCTCATATGAAAATGTTATTTTTTTATTTTCCTTATGCATGTATATAAACATTAATAATTGAGTCTCCATCAAAAAAGCTTCTGGCATATTGCAAAGTTTTTTGTATGATTTATGTTGAATAAATGTACTTTTTTATACGAATGTATGTATATC
The DNA here is from genome assembly GCA_963680855.1 of Lepeophtheirus nordmannii. Taxonomy (NCBI): domain Eukaryota; kingdom Metazoa; phylum Arthropoda; class Copepoda; order Siphonostomatoida; family Caligidae; genus Lepeophtheirus; species Lepeophtheirus nordmannii. The sequence goes on from OY804521.1 coordinate 33,716,556, forward strand.
ATTTAGTCAAACCCATTATTATTATTATTTAATACTTTCTTCTAAGACGAATAAAATGTACGAATCATTACTTTTTATACCAGTGGAAAATTATGTCATTTATTTCGTCTCATATCCTTTCTTAATACCCCATTTGACCCTTTTGTATTGACAATCACATCCTTTCAATCTGATATTTTGGTGTATTTATATTTTTTTATCTCACTTTTGTTTTTCCTAGTACAGAGTAAAATTAAATAATATCAATTGATATTTCACACCTGTAATTGTAAAAAAGTTGTTAAAAGGAATTATTTTATTCAATTTATGAACTCCTTGAGGACCTTCAGTCTAACTTCTAGAGAATATTCTTGCTAAATATTCTTCCACAACAATGTTGGTCCATGAGGAGTAGGTTTTTTTTTTTTTTTTGTTAGGATGAGTTCTTAAACTATTCTTGAAACTGCGTTCATTTTATATACATTAAAATAACTACATTTTTTAAGTTTATAAATGACTATTCGTCTTTTTTGATGAATAATATTACAACAACAGTAATAAATTAAAATAGACAATCAATAGTTTGTCAAAAATTATTATTTAAAAAAAATCATAAAACAATTAAAATAACATATTAATCAAACATTCGTAAAAAAAACCCAAAATGCTACATGTTTCTCTTTGAAAAATAGTTGAGTATGAATTTTTTTTTTCATAGGCTTCTTAACAAGGCAAACGATTTGTTATCTTCAATTCGTTATTATAGTCAATGAATTCTATTAAGAAATTAACTTCGTCTCAAGGATTTAGCTCTTGACATTTAATAAAACAACTTTAAAATGACTCGTTTAAAGTCACTAAAAGTTTGGACCTAGTTTGGAAATTCTTCAAACTTCAATAATCCATAACTCTCTCCCCGAGTCGGTGTATCGAACAAATCTATTTTTATACAAGTTGTTACTTTAACAATAATTAACTTTTTCATGCTGAAATCCGTGATACCTCATTCTTAAGTTTCCCTGATGATAGAAATCTAACACGGTGAATCCGACCTTTTCTAACTGCTTTAATAAATGACAGTGATATCATTTTATATTTATAAAGGGTTTTAAATAAGAGCGACGCATTTTCTTTTTTAAATAAAATGAAAAGACTTTGAGATATAAACTTTTTTGTGTTGAAGTACATTCAATTACAATTAAGTATGAAATTTAATTTATTTTACGTGACCACGACAGGCATGTTTGCAGAAGTCCAATTTTTGAACCCAGTTTTCTACCACTTTTTCGCATTAATCGGCCAAAATTACAGGAACTTCGAGTTCAATGTTTGCTTTGAGCTCCTTTAGTGTGAATGGCTTGTTGTTCTAGACCAATGACTTTACGTGGCCCTATAAAAAATAGTCTAAAGGCGTCAAATTGCATGAGTGAGGTGGCCTGATGACTGGTCCATTTATGAAAATAACACGCTCACCAAATTTGCTCTTTAATAAATCGATTGTATTTCTTGCTGTGTGGCAAGTAGCACCGTCTTGTTGAAACCACATTTCATTTAAGTCCATACCATCCAACTGGGGCCAAAAATAATCCTTTATCATGGCTCGATATTAATTTTCATTCACAATAATGTGTCAATTGTTATCATTAACCAAAAAGTATGGTCACATAACACCACCGGCTTGAAATCCATACCATACAGTAAGTTTTTTGGGATGAAATGGTGTGTCATGAAGCAAATGTGTGTTTTTGCCTGACTCATTATGTATATTTTGCTTATTAACAAACCCATTGAGCTAAAAATCAGCTTCGTTGCTGAACTTGATTTTGCCTCTTAAAGTTGTCACGACCGTACGTGAATTTTGGTAATAAATTTGGATAATTTGCAAACACTGCTTAAAGTTGTATTGCTCCATAATGATTTGTAAGCTATTTGTGAGTAGAAATGAAAACAATAAAAAATATATATGATGTATTTCGCCATCCCTATTGAAAACACTTTATATGTATATTCAGGTATATGGTAATACAAAAAATTGGTCAAATCGAAATTTTTGCTTGATTGTGGCTTCAGTTTAAATATTTTGCCATGATATTTTAATTGTAACCTTTTGCACAAAAGGCAGTATTAAATTAAAATGAATCTAAAACTCTTACTATTGCAAATATTTTGAAGCTAATAAATTTGAAATCAGTCTTCTAAGAACGGAGTTATGACCTTCTGAAGTTTAAAGATATTTAATGTGTTTAAAAAATTTTATGACTCACTATTTTATTTTAAAATATGAGCATTAAATATGTAATTGTCGTATAAGCCAAGTGTAGACAAATATTAATTGAAAATAACAATACATTAAATACATAAAATAAATTGAAACATTAGAAGAAAATAGAGATAAAAATACTAAGAAACAAGCTTTTCAATTATTTTTTTATTATTTCCTCCCTTGCCTTCACCTAACGCTTAAGTCTAACATGTACTTAACTCCAAGATATATGTAGGGTTTCTGGGGATATTTTTCCCTAACAAAGTGAGTTTTTTTCTTCAAAGCTTTGACACTTGAGTGATATAAAGAACAAGGCATGTTCTCTAAGATACTTCATATGGCAAAGTCCATTGGGTTTAAATCAGAAGAAGAAGGAGGACATAATTCCTTCGGCCAAAACTCTTCCATATTCTCCTAACACCAATTTCGAACAAAATTGATTGTGTGGAACGTGGTTCCATCTTCTTGGAGGGTTATTCTATCTTCTCCAAACGTTTCATTAATCCAGGTAACTAATTTCAATTTCAGCATCACCAAATAAACATATTGGTTAACTTTTACTCCCGCTTCAATGAATAGTGGAGGAGTTTTTTCTGCAGTTGAAGTTACACCAGCCCACACCATCACAAAATCTATTTTTTGTCTCCGAAACACCAGCCTTTCGTTCAATGGGATATCTTCCTTATTTGGTGTATAAACCCAGTCATTTTATTGAGTATGCACGGCCTCGACAGTGCATAATTTTTGATCTGTTTACAGTACTGGTGGTTGTGTGCTGCTATCTTCAAGTTTCATCAAATAAAGTTTTCCTCTTTCCAATCGTTTAGTCCTTGCTGCTCGTGAGAGTGACTGAACTTTTGTTTTCTTATATGGTGTTCGCTTCAAATCTTTTTTAGCACCTTTTGCATCGTTCCATAACTTACTTACGAGTCCAAAGTCAGTTTCCTTATGCTTCTTTTGGAATTTCTTCTGATTTTTTTCTCTTGTGTTTTTTATCAGTTTTGTCATTCTTAGTTCACTATTTGATGTACTTTGTACCTTAGGAAGGGTCTGCCCTGTCTCTGTCAAAAGTTTTAGAGTCTTATAAACACCAAATCGGCTGAACTGAGCCTTCAAAAGGGTGTATATTTTACTTGATTCAATTCATGAATGGTTGCAATTATTATGCTCATGTTACAACAAATGTAAAGATTTTATCCGTCAAATCAAAAAACCTACTTAAGTCGATGTATGTATAGCTATGTTCCCGCCTAATTTTTTCTTTTTCTTTTATTTTTAAGAATTTAATTTTTTTTAAATCAAAATATGTCTATACTTGGATTGATCATATAAGGCAAAAAGTCTCAGCTAAAAATTTGTTTTCTCATATTAATTTATTAATTAATTATTAGGGTGTTAGTTAGAGGCATTGATAGTCGTTCAAATATGATGTCACATTAAAATTGATATATCTACAATTGTCTAAGACATATTTATAATCTTCATAGGTGAGTATTTTATGCCAAAAAACAAACAAACCATTATTTATAAATAGATAAATATATATTCACATATTTGTTCTCTTTGAAGTCAACCTATTTACATACTTCGTATATTTATTTGTTTCATTTTCTCTCTCATCCATGGGGGTATTTAAATTGATTTTCAATTTTGTATATATATATATAGATGTATAGATACCCGATATTTTTGTATTTGCTTCTTTTCAATAACTGCTTAATGTATATATACGTATATGCATATTATATAAAAGATATGTTGTCTCTGCTGTTAGAATTACTCGTAAGAAAATAATCTCATACAAAATAGTTCTTTATAATATGTATATATGTAAGTATGTATCATAGATAGAGAATTGTGATTCTTTATCATTTTTATTATCTAAAAATAATAAGTATTTGAAATTCTTTTATAATATTTAAGATATTGTAAATATTAATAAGTCTATGAACGCGTCTTTTGCAAAAAAATAAAATAAAATAAAATAAATATATATATATATTCTTATAAAATTATATAAATCAAAACTTTTGCTATATGAGAGATAGAAAGAAAGAGAGAGATTATTTGCTTTCCCCCCCCCCTCTCATCAAATTTATCATATACATACATATATATTTGAGTAAATAAATATTCATACATACAGGGAAAATGTGATCCTTTCAATCTCTTTATATCATTTTTATAAAAGAAAAGAGCAGGCGTCTTGATTATTTCAATATTTATATATATTATAAAATACATATGTGTCAAGTCAACAAGAAAGCAAGTTTATTTTTTCAAATATTGAAAAGGAGAAAATCTCCTTTTAAGTTTTTTTTTTTTTACTTCATAAATGTAATGGCCAAATATTTCGGAGTATTTTTAAAACTTATGGTGCACGGTTTTTGCTAAAATGTCACTTTACACCGAGAAACAACCAAGGATTGTTTTCTAGCCTATAGAGCAATCAGATAAATGTGTTGACTCCATATGGAGCCGATGTGGTCCCTGAAAGAACATACATCTTTTTCATAGCCCCAGAGATTTATTTTGTTGCAGTTGGGTAAAACCAGTACATTTGTTTAAGAACTATTAAGAATCAACTACATCCGCTATCATGCTGCCCATGAATCATAGTAATAATAACAACATAGTCATAAATACCAGATGTTTTTTATTCTTGATTGTGGCCGGGTTTTTTTTTCCTATAATATAGTAACAACTATTTGAGTCATTATTTAATTAATCGAAATAAACTATTAATACAAAGAAAAGAGAATGTCTTCAAGAATATGAGGGCAATTCTAACTCATTTTTGAAATATTTCATATAAACTAGAGTTTTTTGTTGACTTGACGATATATGTTGTTGTTTAAATGGCTTATTAATATAGTATACTAGTTCTATGGATGCAGTTGTTAATTTCAACTCTCATTTCTGCATCAATCTACATATATATATATATATGTAGATATATATATACAAACAAACAAAAGTCACTCTAAAATGAATAATTTATTAAAACAAATAGTCTAGACATTATTAATAAATTCAAATATGTATTTAAAAACTTAAAACAAAAAAAACCCTTTGTGTTTACAGGGTAAATATTTCAAATTTTATAGTTGTTTGTATTTTTTTAAAGATGTATGAAGAAATTGAGCTGCTCAATATGTAAATTGTAAAGCTTTTAAAACAAACTTAATGAAAGTTATATTGAGTTTGATGACTACGTTACAAGTTAATAAAAATAAATTATTAATTCTTCTAAAAAAAATTCATTAGGAACTTTTCAATAGTGGTTGACAAAAACAAAACAAAAGCTGTACTTTTGAAAATTATTATAAATAATTAATTAAATAAAGAGAGAAATAATTACAATAAGGAGAAGAAGAATGAGTGATCGTTTTTTTTCCCTTATGATGATAAGAAAATTACTATTATGAGGCTTCATTGCTAAAATTGACAATTTTATAAAGGTATTTACATATGTAGCGAGAGTCCTTTTGTTCATTCATTTGTTTGAATGCACACCACAGTCAGTCAGGAGGGAGGACCAAGGGTACCTTGACTAAAATAGAACATAAGCTATGCTGTTTTTACCTTTAAGGTTGCTTTTTTAAGGTTTAAATGTGATTTGAAGACTTCGGGGGTTCAAATTGAGGTAATAATGTATGAAATGAAAAAACTTAAGGAAATGGTTAATTTAAGGGGTTTGAGTGAGATCAAATAACCTCCAAGAGGTGATTCAACGTCGTTGAATTCATGTTCACGTCAATTAAAACAGCGTACTGCAGGCCGGTGTTTAAGGGCTAGTTTTGAATATACCAGATGTTCAATCGATTCTCTCATTTATACCAGAGAATAAAACAATGATACATTTATACACTGGTCCAGATTATTGACTTTTATCAACTATTATAATAAGTGCCATCAAAATATATGTATAAGCAAGCAAGGGAAAACAATTACTAAGTAGAGTACAAAAAAATAAACCCTACAAATTAAAATATTTTGAAGAAATAAAAAGCCTCAAATGAAATATTTACAGAAACAAAAGTTGCTATAAATCTTCCAAGTTTATTTTTTTATTTATACAAATGAAGGACTTTCTTAATTTGATAAACTTTTTGGTTTATTAGAAAAAAAAAAGAGATCAAAACACAAACATATATTGTTATTTTAAGGCCTTATTCTAAGGAATTGACAAATTCTAATTAAATAGGTTGCCAAGGAGGCAGTGAGATATATACTTGTAAAATTTCAGACTGGTGATTTTGTCTATTTTCATGTTTATCCCAGAAAGATAAACAATGATACGTACATACAACGTTTTGTTACAAATATAGAGAAATAATGTTTGTAAAAATCAAGTTTAAAAAAAGATGAATGAAATGTGTTGATAGTGAAATTCTCAAAGCAAAGGGAAATTTGCTGCATGGATTTTCAAATAAATAAATACGTGTATTTTGCATGCCTTAATATTGAGTTTTTTTTTTATCTTCAAGTTCTTTGATTTAAATGTCTTGATATAATTTGGGGATGCAAGGAAATTGTTTTCTAATGGTTTGTGTGTGTGTAAACAATTTTAAACTGCCTGGTTGTTAGATAATACTTTTGAAAAAACAAAAAAAAACAAAAAAAAACAATCTCAAAAATAAAAGATCCGTTTCCAAATTACATGTTAGAAAATGAATATTTGCATATTCACATCGTTTCTGTACTGGAGTTAAAATAAAAAAGAAACTATATCTTCAAAATTTTATATCCCTACTCAAATTTTTCATAGTACTTTAAAGATGAAGAAAAGGGTATTTCTGAGTCAATTTTTTTTTTTTTTTTTTTTTTTAAATTGTCAAATTGAAGTCTATTACATATCGTAATTCTCCATGCTGTTTCATAGAATTTGATCTAGCAATGAAAAAAAAGAAAAAAAAAACCCTCATTTATATAACCTCAAAAAATATTAGGTATCAAAGATGCAAACAGTTTTTCTCTTTAATTTGTTCCTGATTTATTAAAAAAGCCCCTCTACTCATTTGAGTGAAATACATATAAAATGGAGAAGAAGAGCTCAAAATATCATTTTGTATTCTACAATTGTCTTTTGCACATATTCTATCTAAAAGGACATGACATCTCTAATATTTTGCAGGCAGGGTATTTTATTTTTCAAAAGAAACTGCAGTTCACTCACTAAACAAAAAATTCTAATTATATTGTAATTTAAATGCCCTTTTTTCGATCAGCATGACACATAAATATATTTGTCTATATCATTAGTATTCATATTCCAATTAATAATTATTTTCCATAACTAAAACTTTGTAGTGTGGAAATGTACAAAATTTATTAAGGGTTTTAAGTTACATTAACTCGTTAGTATATAACTATTCACAGTGTATTTATGTATATGTGTACATAAGTAAATAATAAAATATATTATATAATGTATAGAAATCTATCATTCATTGATTAAATAATAATGCACAATGAATCCATTTAAATGATTGAGTCTTTTTTTTTGTTATTTTTTTTCTAATAGTAAAGAGGATTTTTTTTAATAAATATGGCAAAAAAACATATTGTTTATTTTGATCATAATGAAATAAAATAACATCAAAAAATTATTCGATAAAAATTGTATTTGTATTGCTAACAATAGAACATTAAGGAAATTGAAATGTCGGAGTGCAATTAATGTTCTAACGACTTGTAAGTAAAACATATGTAATAGACCAACGCATGTAATATATACAATTCTAAGTAATATATTGAAAAATACTTCATTTTTTGTTGGAGGACTTAACATCAAAAATATATAAGAAATATATATATATATATATAAACTCTAACTTAATCAAGAAAAAGTTTTTTTTTTTTGTTTTTTTCCCCTTCAATTTGTGTATTCCTTTTCTATATATATATACATATATATACATACATATATAAATTATTAACAAACTTTGTTTTCTCTCAGTATGTATGTATATTATTATTTAGAATAGTCGATGTTAATATATATATATTTATCAAAAAATGGTTTTTGTATAAAATGTTTATTAAAAGTTATGATGATGGTTATAGCAGACCCAAAATCTATGAACATACTTTATATGAAGTTATTATTATTCTTACTGATTGTTCTTTATTTAGCAATTTACTTTTTGTTACGTATTACAACTCGGTGAGTTTTTAATTTCTTTATATTTTTTTAAAGTTCATAGATTGTGTTGCATTCCAATTTATACACATAAGGGGCTAGTTGACATGTGAATTACTTAACACACTTCAATTGTCCACAAGTTAAACTTATGTACGTTTGTGGGATAATAATAATTAAATAATATGTTGCAAGTTTGACAGATGTATGCTGCCCCTGATTTAGTATCTACATATTAGAAAAGACTAATTGCAGATTTTTAATTAATGTATCAATTACAAAGTATAATTGGAAAATGCTTTTAAATAATAAATTCTTTTGTAAAAATATATTAGATTTTGTTGAGTGGCATAATTTACACATTCATGGGGGAAGAGGGGCCAGTTGGTGTGCGGATAAGTTAACACACTTTTATTTTCTAGCAAGTTTATATTTATAAGTTGTACTTGAGCTCTTTTGTGGAATAATCACATAATCTGTTGCATTAGCTACGGTTTTTTGAGAGAACTCCCAACTCTTAGCTATGATGATATAATTTTTGAATATATAACCTTCAAATAATTTTATTAATGTTCATTAATTCTCTACCTCTGAAATTCAAGACTTTGCCTTCATTCTTAAATCTTTTTTATTTTATGAAATTATAAATATTTGAAGTTAATTTAAGAGTCAAATATTGTTAATCGGATAAATATTCACTAAAATGCTAGTGCTGGAAATCAAAGAATTGCTTAGAGACAAGTTGGTGCAGGCTTGATAGGGAAAATTGATCATACAAAACGGAAGAGTATTATCTTTTTTTCTAATGTGTTATTGTTGCAGTTACTGAGTCAAGAGTGGCAACTCAAAATTAAATGCTGAGATGGTTAGAAATTATAAGATGATCACGAATTTGGGGCAAATATCTTCAAACATTATAGAAAAGGCTGTGTTGGTAGTGATTAATTTTAGATGTAGTGTCAGGGGTGAATTTATACTTTTGGTTAGATATAATTTTGTATCAATTATACGATTCTCTATTAGTATTCATCGATGGTCACAACTGATCAACATGCTCCATTACTTATTCTATGTACTTGGAGTCAAAATTTGCATATTGTTTTTCAACTTTTTAATAAATAAAAAGTTAACGTTTCAATATCACTTCTACAAGTTGAGTTATATACCAAAACTGAATTTTGCACCAACTAGCTTTTAAATTTTGATGTGTTTCTGTTCGTAGATTAAGCATTACATATTTATGTATATGTAACTTAGATATAACCCACAGATATACCCACAATTAGGTAGTTTAATGTCAAACAAAATATAATTACTTTTTCTTGGAGTAGATACACAATTTCAACAAGAGAAGGCGTGACTGCAATTACTATTTGGTACCTCTGTTTCATTTTATTGGTTAATTGTTGACAACGTTATATAAACTCATAAAACTGCCATAAATCCAGGAAAAAGGGTTACACTTTCTTTTAAATGAATTGGAATTACATATAATTGTAGCAAGTTGACACTACAACGATAAGATACAAAAGAATTAGAATGAATTATGAAGGCAGTGGTAGCAACTGTTATTTTTTCTTTCCTTTCAAAAGCTCAACTCTATATCAACATTTTTCTCATGTCTGAATGTATATCTAAAATTCCTTCATAAAACTCTTAAATTTCACTTTTACGTGCAGTTAAAAAAATTACCTCCTCAAAAAATTTTTTTTAAAAGTATTTGACACACAAATGATGAATTTGTAGTTATTTTTTTTTGTATACAATTCTGGTGAATGTTTTGATATTTTTAAGCTCTTGATAGGCTTGAAAAGTCTGAAAACCGCTTTATTTAAGTATAATTTTTTAAAGATAAATAGTTCTAATAGGGTTTAGTGAAAAATATTGATTTGGTGTCAATTTTTTTGAGACATTAATCACATGAGGTTGATAAAACAGAATAAATTTTGTAATTTCCATATTTAATAAATTTAAATTTGTTTTTTTTTCCTTTTTCAATACAATATCATTATTCATTATTAAAGAATATTAAATATTTTAGCACATAACCTCGAGGTTCATCGAAATAAAATTAATATCATTCCTCAACTAAACTAAAAAGAATCAAGAACTTTTTAAAAAATGAAAATTCAATTATTTACGCCTCAAAAAAAATCCCTTTGATTTAAAAACAAGTGAAAAAAAATAATATAAAACCCTTTTGAATGGTTATTTTTTTGACATTTTCATTGTATTTTCTCAAAATTGAGTTATTTCACATGAAATATATACCCATATTTGATATTAACTTACAACTCTAACTTGCAAATAGGTTTATTTTCATGCGAATCACTTATTTTTTTCAAACATAAAATATGACTTTAATATATCAAAAGTTAAACCATTTGTTAGTCATCTGGAATTTTCTGAGCCTCAAATTTTATTAAACTATTTTTAACTAAATAGACTAGAGGCCAGATTCGAAATACTTACTACACCTATCAATGACGACAACCCCAAGAAACAAAAAAAAGAAAAAAGAAACGAAAATATTTTTGACATTTTCAAAAAACTGAGAGAAATGAATTTGTAAAGTTTCTAGATTCTATTGTGTGTAGGGGGGAAGGCAAATTTATTATGCTCACTGAAAAAAATAAACTATTATGTGTTTATGCATTTAAAAGCTCTCTATCTTCTCCTGTCTATATACTTACATACAATATGTCTTACGGAATTAAAACTTTTTATTTATTGTAGGATTTCTTAATTATCCCAAATTTACGCCAAAAAATAGACATGAAAAAAAAAACTTTAAGATAAAAAATAAAGAAAAATAAATTATTACTATTATTCCCATAAATTTCAAAAGAATAAAATAAAGCAAGGAATAAGAAGTATAATATATAAATACTCAAAAAAGAAAAAAAAACCCAAGAAAACAACAACCAAGAAAGGACTTCTCATTCACTGATTTTTATTAGTGGAGACATATTATTCAACCACAAGTATATGACTATTTGTCTTGTTTTGTTTATTTCATCAACTCACACCCTGAATGTCAGTACTCATAGGAGACAAAAAACGGAAGTGACTTATTCAATTTAGAGAAAAAGTATACATTGAATATAGACAACTAGGAGCTGTCTACGGGAATAACCCTTAAAACTTCCGTCCAGATATCCGAAAATATAACTCTTTGAAATTGCACAAGGCATTACGTGTCTTGTACTCATCTATCATACAGAAAAACAGTTAGTTTTGGGATTATAAAGTGTTTTCACTGCTGTCACAAATTGCATAATAAATTATAAATGACGTCATATTAGAAGCACAGCGGTTGTCATAGAAAAATAAAGTTAGAAAAAAATCTAATGGCTTTAAAAAGGAAAAAAACCAAACACACATTTAAAGTATTTAATTGAAAGTTATTGATGTGCCTTTAAGCTGACGTCACGTGAGAACAGTTTATACCTACGAATAAAATGTGTCGTGATTCCCTCAAAAGGATATAAAGCTTCATTTTATATTTAACTTTTTAAGATAAAGATATATTTACACAAAATGAGCACATAGAAACCAAGGGACTCGAATGTAGGCCACAATTTTAGTTGACTGTGAATTTTAATGGATATAAATAAAACATGCTCTGTATTATTCATTTTTGTATTAAAATAATTTGTCAATATTCACAAGCATGTATATATTTTTTTAGTTCCAAGAGAGCTTACTCTAGTAAAAACATTTCAAATTATACTCATATGTTATTTAGAATCAATAGAGTACTATGCTCTTCTGAGACTCTTTAACCCTCGTATTATCCTCAAATATTACTAACACATTTTACCCTTGGGGTCAATTTGACCCCAGGTATATTTGCCTCCAGAAAATGATTTACAGAAAATTGTTTCCCCCCATTATGTATCAACTCTGCACCTGCAGGTGTGGGGATGTTAGGTCACACACACAGACAGACAAGTTTTACACAGCTAAAACAGCTTGGGGTCAAATTGACCCCAGAGGAACACCGATGCGTGGAATATGCGTTCAGCAAATTGAAAAAATATTATCATGATAATTTTACGCTTAATCAGTTGTCCCCATCAAATTAGGAAAAGTCATGAAATATGGAGCAAAAAAAAAGCCAACTATTGTTTTTTGAATGATAAACATTGATTGGGGTCAAATTGACCCCAAGGATAATAGGAGGGTTAACTGGAATAAGGGATGAAATTGATTTACAAAAGTTTAATCAATACTTTAATCAATGTCACAAGGAAAAAATTTCAAATGTAATGTAATAATTTAGTATTTATGTTTGTGTATTATAATCTAGTAAATCTTTGTCATCTACTGGCTTGAAATGTAATATTGATTTTCTCATACTCTTTTTGGATAATTACCAAGTGATTTTCTTATTCTCTTTTTTGAAAAAGTTGAAGGGCAGAAAAAAAGATAATTACATCGCAATTCACATAGAAACATAGAAAATTTGAGTGTGGCATCGATTAAATCTGCTTTGAGTAAACTAAGACTTTACAATTGATACATATTCATGGTTCCAAGATCACTGTGGTGACGTACAACAGAGTAGAAACGCTCTGAAAGGCTCAGTACATCAAGGGTATCTCTACGCGTAGATCAAATTAATTGAATAATTGTAAAGGAAAACATCATGTCACAATCATAAATAGAAATGTAAATAATATGCAAATGGGGTGTGTAAAATAAAAAGAAAGAGAAAACCAACCTGGTAAATCTGACAATTTGATGAATGTTGAGAGGGAAGCAGCTTGAGCTGTCATGACGTTTTACTGAGCTAATAACTGCTATTCTCCTTTGTATATACAAATGAAGATATCAATATTAAAAAATAACATTATGTATACCATAGATGAGAGGCAGAAAATTAACTGAATTTAATGTCAGGAAATTATATATTTTTAACTAATAATTAAAAAAGGACTTGAGCCCTTTTTTGTTTACATTTTCTTTTCTTTATTAACCTTGATGCATGTACATATTCCTTCATGCGAGATCTTTACTATGAGGTAGATGTTCTCCCCTCAATAATAAAGGAAAAATGATAACAGCTTTGGAAAACAAAAAGACCTGTTTGAAGAGCCAACTCCACAAAGTCTCGCACGCGGCATTTTGCATATTATTTACATTCCTAATCATAAACGGGATCAAGTGGGAGTCAATAACATGTATATTATTTATCTATCAATAACTACATATTTGAAATCTCATTTATAACATTACATGAACTTGCTCATTAGTATTCTTATATTTTATAAGTTCATTGGATTATAATCTGAATTGGATATTACGCAATGAACATATATAATTTATTCAAAAAATGCATTTAATAATCAAACAGATTTTTAGAGCACAATTAAGCCTTTGAGAATGGATCATGTGAATAAAGTTTTACATTATATAAGTATTAAATTAGAATATAAATTTCTTTAGCAGAATCCCCTTATATTTAAATATGTATGTAGAGGTGCCTTTTCTACTAATTTGCATTACTCAGTTCCATTAGTAAGTACACAAACTATGTTTAAACATAGTTCAAGTATCCTAAATAAAGTTTCAATGACATGAAGTTTTCATTCCCAAAGCTACTACATATATTTATTTGATGAAGAAATACGAAGAAAAACCAACAACTATATAATAAACAAACTATAATTCACTCTATAACAAATGTATATGTGACATACAAGTTGAGTAAAAAGAGCATTTATAAAATTATAAAGATTTATAGTTTACTTATTTATGTATGTATGTTTCATACATTTTATTGGTTACAAACGATATTTTACATGTTTATACATACATATAATAATATGTATGCACAAAATGTAATTTTCTTTCAGTTTGTGTCGTTATTTTTTTTATTATTATTATTTATTTTTTTTTACAGAAAAATAAAGGATATTTAAAGAGTTAAACAAATTAAATAATTTTGAACATATTAAAAAATTATTCTCACATACACTAATTAAATAAATACATACTTAAGTATAGTTATGTTCATTAGTATTCGTAGATTTATTTATTTTTTTACACAAATTTGATCTAATTGAGGATCATTTGTGGTTAGAGGAGAGAGTTGCCTTGTTTTCATCTTTGCACCAAGCATCAAGGCTTTGAAAAGTTTAGAAAAAGGGTGTTATGATGAAGACTCTAGAAAGGTGATGTGAGAACTCTGAGGAATTGATGCCTATGAAGAAAAGACAATTACTGTTTATAAAACCTGCTCCGAAAAAAAAAAAAAAATATTCGTCACACATGATTAAAAATCATTTTTTTTTTTTTTGCAGAAAAGTGATATTCACAACCAATGTTTACACGTGAATAGCTGAAAAACCAAGTTTTCTAGCCTTAAAAATCGTCTTTTTGCAGCTTGATCAGACGTACTACTTTTGATACTTTGTAAGAGGGCAAAAAACGGCCGTTTTGGCGTAACAAAAACTAGCATTCACCACTGAGTCAGACGAATTGAGTGTCAGCCAATCAACTCCAGGATTAAAATCTTATCTTTTTTAGCTATATCAGTGATTAATTTTATACTACAAATATGACAGAACGTAATAGTGATCGTGAGAGGCAAGAAAGGCCTAATGAAAACAATAATGAATAATGACGATGGTAGCAAAAGTATTAAAGTCTAATTTTTTTCATTAATCTATCTTGAAAGTACATATAATTTCCAACATTTCCATAAAAAAACAAAACATTTATGTAGGTCTAATAATAAGGTTGTTAAAGCAATTTCAATTTGAAAAACTTTGAATGCGTTTTCTTAGGGTTTTATACTGTAAAAATTGGTGGATGCTACTTTTTTTTTTTTTTTTTGCAAACGCGTGATATCTATTCTGTTGAATATTTTTCTTAATATCAATCAAATCCGAATCAATTGCATTGATGATACATCAATAAACATTATATTTTGAATCTAATACTACAGACTAAAACAACAACATCAACTGTAATTATAAAAGCAAAACAATTTCAACAAAATATGGTAAATATAGCAACAAAGAAAAAAAAACCAAACAAAAAACAAGTATTAGAGAGAAAATACAAACTTTAATAAAAGTATTAAAAAATGTGAGAAGATTAGAAAAATTATGAACAAAGGTACGCACTATGCCATACATTTTCTGTTTCTTAGTTGGAAGCCATAGATGGAAGATAACAGATCTCTTCCTCTCCTTTGGGCCATGAATCTGTTACTATGGTTGTTTTGAATTTTCAACACTAGGGCTGCATCTAAAGTGAATGCAGCTGAAATGATCCATTATTTTAATTTTTGTATTTTGAATATGGTTGATATTTTACGGATCGAATTGGATCCATGGAGAAAAGAAAACGTTTTATTTAGTTTCGTTGGGCATGGCTTTGTTAATAATTTCATAGCTATGCAGTTTTCTATATATGTATTTACACAAGGGTGATTGAATAATCATAACTGTTGGTATAATTTATATATTTATCTATGTTATAGCCTTGACATCTAATGAAAGTATATAAGTGAAATTGGTAATAAGGGAATCTTAAAATAAGAGAAGTCTATTTAAAAAATATATATTTTTTAAATCTCAACATTCTTTGCGCCAAAATGACTTTTTTTTTCACTACATAGATTCACACTTTTTAAATATAATTTAATAGCGATTGACCTTTTAAGGTAGAGCTTTTTAAATTGTGCCTCATATGAGAGATGTGGAGCGTCTCTGAGGTTCAAAGGGTTGTTTTTTCAAAAAATTACCTTTAATTAAAAATTTCTATTATTTGTATGGTAAATATGTTCAAATGAATGACATATGAGCCACTC
This sequence comes from Lepeophtheirus nordmannii, assembly GCA_963680855.1. Classification (NCBI taxonomy): domain Eukaryota; kingdom Metazoa; phylum Arthropoda; class Copepoda; order Siphonostomatoida; family Caligidae; genus Lepeophtheirus; species Lepeophtheirus nordmannii. The sequence goes on from OY804521.1 coordinate 33,732,768, forward strand.
AAAACGTTTGAGAAAACCTTGCTACATGGTTTATTAAAAGTTAGTGCAAAGGCAGTTTTTTTTAGACGGATCAATACTCATATTCTAGTGACTTCAATTATGTAAATATAACATTCAAAGTGATATTTTTTTGATGAAATTATCTTAATTTAGAATAGATTTGTTGCAAAACTGAGTGTGTATATATAATTTTTTTACTTTTGTTCATCCAATCACCTACAAATCTAATAGCGCAAGAAAAAAAATGTATAAACAATTTACCATAGCTACAATAAAGATCGGGTGCTTGATATTCTTTAAAATCAATAGTTTGGTACCTCCACAAATATTCAATAGCACTCTAGTAATATTGGCCACAAGGGTTTTTTTAAAAATCAATAAATGTATTTTAAGAACCTTGTTAGAGAGCATTTTCTAGATATACATTTATTAATTTGAATATCTTGATACACTCGTTTAAATAATATAATTATGGTAACAAATCTATTTTTTTAACCTAGAAGTTCGAAATTTGTAGCTTGTTTTCAAAATTTTATTGTAAACTTTTTCTAAATAATTATCTAATAACCAGGATGGTGTATAAATTGTTTGTCGAGTTTCAACCCAATAGAAAATCATTTCCTTCAAAACTCGAATACGGGCATCATTAAATAAAGAAGCAGTAAAATGATCTAGAAATGTTCGATATTAAGATTCGTAAAGTACATTTATCTGCATCTATTTCAAAAGCTAATTTCCCTAATAGATCATTTTCCTTCAGCAATTTTTCTTACAAATTGTCCAAGTTCCCTTGGTCATTTTTAGGTACAATATGTTAATTTAATATTATCAACTATTCTAAATAATTCAAATTGTGCTAGAATTAATCTAGTTGCCGTAGTATGTTTAATTATATGATTAAACAAATAAATTTATTTTGCTCATATAATCACATCCTTTCTTTTTATTTTTTTTAGTCGTGAGAGATATATATTATTATTAGTATTATAAAATGGTTTTTTTTTTTAATATCATTTTGATATCCAATGGTTTTTCTTTACATATATCATTTTCCCTCTCTCTTTCTCTCTTATGAATTCAAAAAGAAAATGGAATTTTTTTTTGGTACAATAAAAGGAACAATATATGCATTTCATAATAATTTGTTGACATATTTATCATTTAATGAAATCAACGGTTTATTTCCTTCTGGAAACAGGAAATATATATTTATTTCCTAAGAGAATATATATATATATATATATACATATGTGTTTATTTTAACCATTCCAAGTGTCATTTTTTTATCCTCTTCTAAATTATGTGCTATCAGGGTCTTATAAAAGTCGTTTTTTTTTGTAATAACTTGCATCTTTTAATATTCTACATATAACACTATAGTTATCATATTTACATTAATATAATCAGTTATACCTATAGTGTTTCAAAATGTATTCTCACATACCTCTTCCTTCTACGTCAAATTGAAAGAAAAAACAAAAAACATATTTAACTAATTTATTTTTGCTATAGAAACATAAATTTAAAAGTATATGTCCTCTGAGCCAATGAAGTTTCTAAGTGTCGTTATCAAGTAATGGTCTTTGTATTTGATTCGTTATTTGTATGTAAAATATATTCAGAGGTTTTCAAATAGTAGGTACACTCCCCCCCCCCCCTTCCTCAGCATATTTTTCTTCCAGTTTTGTTCGTTAACAATTGTTCTTTCTGGTATGATTCCCCTCCTGAAGAACTCTCATGCTGTTTCTCTCTCTCTCCCCCCCCCCTTCCCCAATTCGAAGACTGCTGATATAGAAAGTAAAGTCTTGAAATTTTGTACATGACCATGTTGAAGGGTGAAGAATCAAAAAAATCAAATATTACGCATAATGAAAAAATTCAAATATTATAATTGACTACCTACAGGGTTTTCAAAAAGTCGTTATCTATTTTTAAATTGTTATTACATCAAAAATATATTTCTGATGATAATGAAACTTGTACACAATGAACAGTATACATTAAAATTTTATTCAACTGAATGCCCCCTACTTGCCACACATTTCTTCAAACTTTCTGTGCATTTTCTGGATTTACTGATGAATTTGGTCTCCCTGATCGCACCTTGTCTTCAACAGAACCTGTCTCCAAAAACTTCTTGTACAAAAGGCGAATTGTTTGATCTGTAGGTTTATGTTGAAATCCCTCTTTTGCAAGCTGCCTTTTAACTGCTGTAACGGATTCGTACTTTGCCATAAGAATAACTATTCTAACATGTTCTTGTATTGTATACATTTTAAATGGTGCTGAAGCTGAAAAGAAAATGGGATAATTAAAATGGAGGTAAAGATAAAAACAAGAAGAAATAATTAAAATGGTGCAGTAAAACAAAATTTTAATTTATACTGTTCTTTGTGTACAAGTTTCATTATCATCAGAAATATATTTTTGATGTAATAACAATTTAAAAATAGATGACGACTTTTTGAAAACCCTGTATATAGTGATACGTAAGTTCTAACTAAATTATACAAAGACTACCTATTATGGTACAAGAACATTCCATATATATACTTATACCCGGTAGAAGTTATCAGTACAGGTGAACTATGAAGGCCAATTAATGAGGACTCACAGTAGAGCTACTTAAGTGGTAGTTCACAGAACGACTACGAAATCAGCTGAAATCTTTCTGCACGTTACTACTTCTTCTACTTCTAGCGAATTTTTGCCCTAAATTGGATGAAAATTTACACATTTAGATGGAGGATTTCTTCTTAGCTAAAGATTCTTATAGGGCGCTTGACATCTTGTTTAAAAGCTGTGGGTCTCAGCTCTTTAATGCATTCCTTATTGATCCATTTCATGTGATATTCAAGAAGTTATTTAAGTACAAACGACTTGGCTGACTTTTGGGTCTACTATCGTCCCCTACGCCCCCAGGAATCCCTTTAGGTCAAAACAAAGACTTGAAATGGAATTTGCATTAAAAACCCTAGCGGATCATTGTTTTTGAATGCACAAAACGGGTATCCTTAAATTGAAGGTGAACTTGGAAAATGAGTCAAATATGCTCAAAAAGTAGAGACCTATTTTTCAAAAACCGTCGGACTCTCGAAAAAAAAAAAAAAAATTAGAGATTTGAAATCAATGTGCAAAACTGAATAACTTTTATTATACTTATACCCCTAAGGATTTTTGACATTTCAAATTTGTTGACCTATGTTAATTAAATTAAATTCAGAGTTAAATGGAGGTGAGAGGAGAATAAATCGTATGATTAGATGTTCAACTATGAATTTCAAGATGCATAGGCAGTCTTAACTTCTTCAACTATATATTATATATTGTATCAAATCATGAAATTATATTAAAATTAAATAAAGCTACCAATCTGATTAAATACATTTAGTTTAATAATGGGAGCAAGTTCCCCAATCGTGACTATACTTCCATGAAAATTGAATTTCTTTTACATATATGCAGAGCTCTTATAACAAATAATTTTATGGGGACATTAAATAGTATCTTTTACACTGATTCAAAGGTCCAATACAATTGAGAGTATGCTGAGTAACTTTGATTGGGCGTCTCCAAATCATCTATATGTAATACTCGAAAAATAAAACATACAAACTATATTTTGATAAAGAAAGTTATTATTTGTGTATAGAGATGAGAATCAACAACATCTGTAAACACAAAATACATATATATATGTACAAAGAGAAAGCAATAGATTATTAATGAGAAAAAAATACTTTTAAAAGAAACTGTTTTGTCCAAAATTGTCCAATTTGTAAGATGCCACCGTTTTGCCTAGAATATCTATTTATATATACTGATGTACAATTTAATTCAGGCAGTATTTGTGTATATTATATATATATATATATATATATATATATATATATATATACCATTGAAAATACAAACTCAAATTAGTAGTACATGCCATTCTTTAAAGTAAAAAAAAAAAAAATCGTGCTACACGAACTTTATCATATTCAAAAAGAGGGGGGGGGAGTACAACCCCTTTTTTTCCCTTTCTTATGCATGTACGAAAAAATTAAGTTTATCTTTGTTGGTTGATTTTAATACAAGAAAAAAAATTATATTAATATAAAATAAGGATCGACCTTTTATTTCTCTTTATTTATTGCATGTGTACCAACTTGTTCGTGCCTTATTAATCGTCTTTCTCATTTTTCTTGAAAAATAAAAAAAGTACAGAAAAGAGAGAAGAAAAGCCATGTTGTACATACATATATATAGTAGGCAAAAATTCATGATATTGTTCACTCCTACTTCAAACTTGTTAATATTTAATCAGGCGTTAACATGTGATGAATGTCTTTGTTATTCTCTTATAAGACTTTTTTTTTTCTTTCAAAGTCCAAGATCTATTATTAGACAGGACAACAAATTTGAAAATTCAAAATCCTTAGGGGTATAAGTATACTAAAAGTTATTCAGTTTTGTACGCTGATTTCAAATCTAACGGTTTTTGAGCTAATTTGGCCAATTTTCCAACTTCAACTTCAATTTAATCCTAGAAGGATACTCATTTTGTACCCTAAAAAATAATATTTTGCTAGTGTATTTAATGCAAATTCCATTCCCAGTCTTTGTTTTGACCAAAAGGGACACCTGGAAGTAGATCCAAAAGTTGGCCAAATCCTTTGTGCTTAAATATCTCCTTGAATATTACATGAAAAGCATGAATAAAAAACGCATTCAAGAGCCAAGAGCCACAGCTTTCAAACGAGATGTCAAACGCCCGATAAGAATCCTTAATTAAGAAGAAATCGTTCACCTTAGTGTGTAAATTTTCATTCAATTTCGAGCAAAAATTCGCCAGAAATTAAATACTCAGGATAGAGCTACAAAAATAGTAGGTCGCAGAAGGACTACGAAATCAGCAGAAATCCTTCTGCACCCAACTATTTCAGTCTATTGAGCTTGTTTTTTAGTAGTTGTACCGTGAGTCTTTAATTCTTAGCAAATTTTTGCTATACTTTTTATTACACTTAAGTATATCCCTTAGGATTTTTGACTATTGACCAGTGTTAATATTAATGCAATAAGGGGAGGGGGAAAAGAGGAAGGAAGATATTTATTTAAATTAATTGATTCCAAATTATCCATGTTAGATGCATGCATAGAATACATCATTCTATAATTTAATGTGAGTATGTTTGAACATACATATGTACATATATAGGCTTATCACATGTTTTAATGCCCTTAAAGTGAATGCATTCTTTGATACTACTTAGACAAATGAATCTTTTGTCAAAGAATTTTAACCAGAATAAAAAGCATTTGAAATGTTTAAATGTTTCACGGCTTGTCAAAGTAAAGTCCATGCTCCTTTCCATGTTTGGAATATCTGCATTTACAACAGCAACAAAAACTCTGAATAATTTGTGTATGTTTTTTTGAATGATATATTTTGTTAATAAAAAGTTTTACATATGTATGCAAAGACTTAAATTGTGAAGAAAAGTTTGCTTCATTATTTGAATCAGTTTGAGTAAATATGCATCAACTCTTTAAAATTATAATTACTTTAAATCCTTTCCAATCAAGCCTTATAGTTAAAAAAAGAACATTCAACTCTTCTGAGAAGGTTCGACTAAAACACACTTATAATAACCTCATTAGACTCTCTCGATTACTTGGAGTCTCTTTGGAGTACTTTTGTATAAAAACTATTTTTTTTAAAGTGATTTTCGTAACTAAGTTACTTTAAACAAAATAATTCTTAGATAAATATATGTAATTGTAGAATTAGTCTGTTTGTCTGAGACGTATGTACTCTAAAACTATGAATTGAACTGAATATTGGCATGCCATCCTCTTGGTAGTTGACAAAGAACACAAGCTACTTTTTTCTTACACCCATTGCAAGAGTGCCCTTAAATTTTTGGATTTTTTTCACTCTATGTTACAGTCTCGTGGGCGTTCATAAAGCCAAAAATTACATGAGTAAAGTTGAAAAAACATTTAATATATCTATTCATCACCAAATGTAACAACAGTGATACTTATTTGAAGATTAATTAACCATGGTCACATGATTTTCCTTTGATCTTTGCAATAATTAATTATCATCTTTCCCTTTGTACAATATAAGTCGTGAAAATGCATATAGTAAAAAGAGGTTTGTAACCTTTTATTAGAGATAATTGGAACTAATACTAACTGCATATATTAACTTATGTAAGCCCATGGACTCATATTGATATCAATGAGTCTTTAAGCTCAATTAATATTAGAACTGGAAACTCAAAAATGGGACATGAAAATTGGGTGCGATTTAAATTGTATTTTTTTTTATTACTCGGACTTGCTGTTCAACGACTTCCGACTTGAGAAGGACTCGTGGTAAAAAGAAACAGTCGAATAACAGTCAGTACTTTAGACTCCATCAATGAATTAATAATTATTTTATATTATTTTTCTAATAAAAAAAAAAAATTCTGGACATATAATTTAACTCAAATAGAGACAACAATTGATTCCTTCTTTTATAAAAAATTTAATTGCTAGAGCTCCATTTTACTTGAATTCTATCTTGTCTCGATAATTTTTCAAAAGAATAGAACTTGGGCATAAAGACTTGAGACTTAACTCAAATACGTCAACACTTTTGTCTTGAAAAAGAGTTAAATTCCTTTGTTAATTTGGTTTTTTCGTACATGAGTATATGTATTTTGCAAAGAATCAGCTTTTCTCAATCATGAATGACATTGTTTTTTGAGTTTAAAATAAGAAATAAAGAACACTCTGATTATCACAAGATTTATTTATTTCCTCAGCAATTTTTTTCAATTTGTCCTTGTCGCATTTAGTATCGTCCATATTTCATCTAGAGAATGAATATTATGCGATTACATAAAAAATTTATAACAAATGTTTTGTTTCATGTTTGTCTCGTTATTGTCATATATATACCATATATATATATATACATATATATATATATATATATATATATATATATATATATATATATAAACTCATTGAAAGCATTAATTTCGTCTAGTTTTCGTCTTGTCTAGGAGACAACTTTATCACTAGTCACAATTTTGCCTTTCTAAGAAAATTATTTAATAGTTAAAAGTACTCTTTGGGATATATAATAATTTGATCATATCTAGATCATACAATATGTCATAAAAGCCTATAAAAACCTGAGTGTAGAATAGCATTAAAATTAATTATTTTAATTTGATGTCTACTAATCAAAGGAAATATATTTTCTTCCTTCACAATTATATAATAAGTTTAATAAAGCTTTTATTATAAAGTATAAAAGATCAGCGTTGTTATTGTAACGTTGTATAGGGTTTCATTGCAAATAATGCCGAATATACTATATCAAAATGAAAACAAAGCGCGTTATACACAGTACATTTATTTTTTCCTCATTTCTTTCTTCTTTTTATACGTCACTAAAAATATGTTATAGAGAAAGTTACTCAAAACACATTTTAAAAATTGTTTATCAAACTAAAAAAATTTATAAATTAATAAACATTTATCTCAATATATATATATATATACATGTATATAGATAATAATGAAGGAAGAAAAAGACATCTTCGAAAAAAAATGTCAATTGTCTTATCTTTAAAACCGTTTGAGTGACCTCTAAAAACTTTTCAATTGCTACATTCATCTACACAACAAAATGAAGAATTTAGGGGAGTAAGAATTTCAAAAAATTAAAAATGTGAAGTATGTTGACATGATTATTTTCCCATAGGCATAAGTTCTATGAGAAGACACAGAGTATTATTTACATATGTAAAGCCATCAATTCATAAATTACATACTTATAAAATATATACTATTTTGAACTCCCATTCTTTGCCCTCATAAAAAAATGTACCCAAAGAAAGGAATGACTCAAATCTTCATTCATAAGAAAGAATGAAAGAAAGTAAAAAAAAAAACCAATAAATGTTTGTTTGCGCTAAAAATAGGTATTTAAACAATTTGGACAGAGCCCTTATTTAAAGATAAAAGAACAAATACGAATGTCAAAGGAACCATTGTACCCTCTACATGTTCATATATATACATACATATAAACGTACTTTTTTCCCCCATAAAAACCAGAAGGGTCTGTGATTAATTACTTAAGCCCATTATCACACTTTATTTTATTTTTTTATATTTTACATACTTCTTCGGTTCTATGTATATTGTAGAGTGTGGGCATATACTTATAAAGTACATAGGTATGTACATATATAAGTAACTAAAGATTCAATGTTGAGTGGATTTGCAGCTTTAGAGAGAGAGAGAGAGAGAATAAAGACCCCTTCTGTCTTATTGACAATTTCTTTTGTATAAGAAAAAAAAAATCCTTGAATAATATTAGCATGATATAAATAGTACATTCAAAATTATAAAAACTTATTTTTTTTATTAATGCAGTTCAATGTCACAAAAAAAAAAAAGGTTGATGGTTGATCATAAATATATACCTACTTTAAAATAATAAAAAAAGTCAACTTGGTGGGGGTCTGGTCTTACTTCAAAAGGTTTTACCAATAATATTTTAAAAAAAATTTAAATGAACCCTCTTTTAAACCTAATATAAAATAGCGGGACTACATAAATGGGTCTATCATGAGCAAAATTCTCATTTTTGGCACTGAGTTGTCTAATCATAGACTAACGGAACTCTCTAAGGAATGGGCGGCTCTACAGAGAATAATTTGGAGAAATCTTTCCTTTTTTGACTCAAATAGCACCATAGATGTTATTCGAAATTATGTAAAAAAAAAGCTTTTTTTAAAACAATGGAATATGAGGCAGGGGAACTGGAAAATTTAGCTCTTCAAGAAAATGCCTTAGCTTTAGCAGACTTGGGAACACTTCCATTTTCAATATAGGGAGATTTTATTACCCGCTTTGGAGAGGAGCCAAGCAACATATTCCGTTGACTCCTTGGCATTTGAAATTTTACACCAAAGACTCCAAGTCAAAAAATGCAATGGATGTGGTTAAAATCCATATAAAAAACCTGGGTCTGACTCATGCATGGGAGAAGAGGATAATCCATTCATTGATGGGCATAAACGACGAAAGGAAGTTTACTGCACGGTTACAAATATCCGCTAATTTAATCACTTTCTCGCAACATTGTAAGGACTGTGGAAGACTCTATAAAGACATTTTGCACGCTTTTTGTGATTGTCCTGCGTTAACAATTTTAACAAAATTCATCAAACTAAACTCCGTATGTATTTTCAACTTTAAAGAGTGTTTCACCAGAGTCACAATTGTTTTTGGTGTACCGATTAAAGGATAAAATTTTAAGGAGGAGGAGATATCAGACAATAAGTACTTCGTTAAGCAGGTGTAAGGCATACATAGCAAACCACATAACTGAAGAGAAGCTTATTCAAGAGAGTGAACTAAGAGCAATCTGGATATCTGCAGCCGCTCGCTACGCAGCATTTTCCCTCAAGATTCCCGAATTGAAAAGCTCGTCCTGGAATTACGCTGGAGATGTAATAAAATATTTCCCGTCAACTTCACCCAAACATACAAAACCTCTGGAATTAATAATAAAACAATACAGAAAGTTTGGATGTATTAAATAATAATTAATTACTAATATCTTTTTTCACTATATTAGTCGTCTGTTTTTAGAAATTTTAACTGTTCTTATTTTGTTTTAAAAATTGTTGAATATGTCTGTAAATTAGAGGTCTTTCAAAGGAAATAAATTATAAAGTACAATGTTTATCTATGTTTTATATACACAATTTTCCTTTTTATTTCTATTTTTGATATGAAATTATATTTTTATGTATTTCATAATAGAATATAGACCTTACTGATGAGAAAAAAAAAAAAAGAAGAAGAAGAAAGAAAGAAAGAAAATCCTTGAATAATATTAGCATGATATAAATTGTACATTTAAAATTACAAAAACTTATTTTTTTTATTAATGCAGTTCAATGTCACAAAAAAAAAGAAGGTTGATGGTTGTAAATTATGAGGCCTACATCTACATAAGTATATAAGTACATATAAAAATTGAATGATGATTTCTATTCATTACATATAAACATGGAAACAAGTTAGATTGAACCTCTTGGTACATCTATTCTACAAATATATATACATATATATATATATATATATGTTGGACAAACTTGATTGATGATGAGTTGTAGACTTGTAAATATAAAAAAAATGCAGTTCCATAGAAACAAAATCCTACAAATTTATTGACATGCAAGCAAATAAAGAAGGACCATCATCCATTTTTTTTTTTTTTTGATGATGAAAATCTCTTTTATATTATGCTTTCTCTTTATAGTATTTGAAAGCTTTTATACTGATTCAATATCTAATGGAATGAAACTTATACATACATACATACAAATGATAATAAATATACATATGTATATAAGTATTTTAGGGAGAAATAGCTTTTTTCAACACATTTTTTGACAGAATTACTGCATTTTGATAATATATATATATATATATATATGATATTTTCAATCCTCTAGGTGGTCGAACAAATAAAAAATATCGCTGTACTTACTAAAGGTGCATATATATATATATATATATTTCTTTAGACTATAAAGGCTTATAGTATATCTATGTACTTATAAAAGTATTATATATAATTATATATTTTATATATATAATATTTGAAAAGGGCTTTGGTAATTATTTAAATTCCCTTTAATTAAGGCCTTTTTATTTGATCGTTTTCCTTCTTTTTCACTTTATCTATGAGGTCAGTCATCAATCCAAATTAAACTATTTTGCTGATCTATCAAAAAAAAACCAGTCACTGACTGAATGGAGAGGGACTGTCTCAGAGAGGAAATTATATCGTTTTGCTCATATAATATATTACAAAGTAACGCAGTTACTATCACCCGATCAAAATAAATTCTTGTTCCTAAACCATTACTACAGCTAAAAAATTGGATTCATCTTTTTAATCAGCTCTGTTCTTGTTGTTAAGACATATCTTACTCTATCACCTACTTTTAGACATTATTGTTATGTTCTTATATGAGAAATTTGCATGCCAAGGAATTATATAACTATAACTCAAAGAGATCAATAGGTCTCTACTGAGCTACATAGATATGTCTTGTATTCAAAAAATAATTCTGCATTTGGAAAGAAATCAATAGCAGTTATATATGTAAAACATATCTAGATTTCTCCAGTCCTTTCAAAACCATATGAGATAACAAACTGCTTTATACAGTTTATTTGCTTTGTTTTTTTTTTCAACTGTTATAGATATTTTCTCATCTATATCGCAGAAGACACGTCTGAAATAAAATGGATTTGTTGTGTGATATCTCAAACGATATAAATTGCATAAATCGTATACTTTCCAATCAAAAATTTTCAGAAACATACATTATTAGAGTATTACTTTGTATTTTGTTTTCGTACCAAGTGGGTTTAAAAAAAACTACTGTAAGATCACACAGCCAAATACTAACAGTTGCTTCATTTCTTGCCAATCCAAAACCTCTAACATCATAAATGTTCTACGTCTCAGTCATAATTAATATTTTAATGACATTGTAACATGTTTTATTCATTAGACAGTGCATAGTTTGTTATATCTTTAAGACAACATATAATACAGAGAAAAACATACAAAAATAGGTGTGTCTAATTAATTGGCCTTTGAATTTAACTCAAAGATTCTTTAGAAACTCCTTTCAACTAATGGTCAAATTTGAAAGATGCACTTTACATTTTGATATAAATCAATACAAGTATTTTAAGCAGTATATAGAGTGATATAAATGAAGTCACATACTTTTATAAAAGGCAAAAGTGTTACAAAGTGACCGACTTCAGGAATGAGAATACATTTTTATGAAGACCCACTAAAGAAATTCTGACTTGACATATTTTTATTAAAATTACAATTTTTACTCTTTAACTTTTTTAACCCATTTCATGCCATAAGCCCCATTTGGGGACCACATTTTAGAGTGAAATTTCTTCTTTGTTTGCAGGTTTTACAAAAACTTAATTATTTCATATTATTTTAGAGACATAATATTTTATTTTGGCATTGATAAATTTTTACATTGGGAACACTGTTCGTTCTGAATTTCATTTCAAATTTGTACTATTTTCCAATTTTCAACTTCATAACTTCAAGGTAAGATTTTGTGTATTTGTTTTATGTGTAAATTTTAACATGCCTATCAAATATAAAGTAAGTGTATACATATTTATCATAGTGTACTGTATTTAGTCTCTCTATCTCATATTATTCATTTTTGTCATGTTGAATGATGAAAGTCCCAATTGGGGATTGTGGTATTTTGCCTACATTTTTACCTTTTTTTTCAAATGAGTAAACCTAGAAAGTTTATGAACATTGACAAGGCTGTGGAGTTTTTAGAAACCCTGGAAGATGAATTACCAGCGAATTGTCAACATGAGACTGTTGATATCATAGAACTTCCACCAGAAACTGTTGATGAAATGAGTGATGCAGAAGAATTTGATGATGAAGAAATATTTAAAACTCAAATTGTGGATGTGCCTGGAAATGTTGAAGTTTATGTAGGTACAGATGATGAAAGTGAAGATCAAGCATCAATAAGGAAATCTAAGCGTGCGAAGATAGATCAAAAGGAAATCCCCAAATGGAAGATATCTGCACCCAAGCCAACTGTACCCACAATTGATAACTACACTAACAAACCTGTCATTGAAGCACTGATTCGTGAATTTATTGACAAAAATCCATTTGAATTGTTTATGCTCAACATGAGTGGTATATTTGAAATCATACAACACCAAAGCCAAATTTATGCTGCACAAAAGAATGATCCAAGTTTTCACTGCACCACTGAAGATTATATGGTATTTGTGGGCATTCTTTTGTTTTCTGGGCATCGCCCTTATCCGAGGCAAGAACTGTATTGGAGTCTACATCCCAACTTTGACTGTCCAATTATTAGGGAAGCCATGCCCAGAAACAGGTTCATGGCATTGAAGAAATACTTTCATCTGAACAACAACCTAGAAATTCCTGAAAATTGCAAGGACCGTTGTTTCAAAATACGTCCTTTGATAGAAAAAATGAACAAAAACTTCTTGCAATTTGGGTATTTTAGTGACAAATATTCCGTGGATGAAAAGATAGTAGGGTACTATGGTCGACACCCCATAAATAGTTTATCAGGGGGAAACCAGTACGATTTGGATTCAAGGAGTGGGCACTGTGCAGCACATCTGGCTATACCTACAAGTTTTTTGTTTATCAGGGAGCCAATGAACAACCGAGACCAAAGAATGTTCTTTTTGGCACAGAGGTGGTTTTGAATCTTCTTGAGAAAATACCTTCTGGTGTCTCTGTTTTCTTCGACAATTTCTTTACCAACATGGATTTGATGAAGAGTCTTACAGAACTTGGTATCAAGGCTTCTGGTACCGTCAGACTCAACAGACTTCCTGGAAATCCTTTTGGAGCAAAGAAGGACTTGATGAAGAAAGAAAAGGGATTCCTGAAAACTGCTGTTGATGTAATTTCTGGATTGTTTGCTTGCACTTGGAAGGACAATAGCATTGTTACTGTACTGTCAAATATTGATGGAGTAAATCCAATGAAACAGGCAAACCGTCGAGGCCAACCAGTTCAAGTACCAAAGTGCATCACAGAATATAATGCTGGTATGCTCGGGGTGGATTTAGCTGATTGGAAGACTCAGAAGTACAGAGTGGGCATAAAGAGTAAAAAATGGTATTTCTCATTGGTAACTCACTGTCTGGATGTGGCTGTTATCAACAGTCATATATTGTACAGTCTTCTTCATCCGGAAGAAAACATGGACCTCCTCGACTTTAGAGTGTTTGTAACAACAGCATTGTTGAAGACTGACAGCAATTCAAAACCTAAGAAGCCTGGTGTTAAGGTCCCGAGATTGCCAAAGCCACTCAACCTTATTGGTGAAAAGCATTTTTTAGAAAGAACTGATGATGGGAAACAAAGAAAGTGTAAAGTGTGCAAGAAAAATGCCAGGAAGTAATGTCGACAGTGCAACCTTGGATTTCATTTGCAGTGTTTCGAAGAATACCATTTTAACTAAAATTAACTCAAATATGTGACTCTGTGTGGTTCAGTGGTAGTTTTGTAAAGTAATGATATTATCATCACAAAGTTTTGAATAAAAGACTACTAATATGAAGATAACAATTTATGAATAATACGCCTACATTCCATGATCCCCAAATGGGACTAGTCCTAAAATCATAGTAAATAGTTATTGATTTTTATGAAACTTATACATAGTCTTAATAGGACCTATATCAACCATTATACACTAAGTAAATCACATTTCTTTGTCCCCCTGAATTCTGGAATGAAATGGGTTAAAGAAGTGAGCCTTGATATAATTGAAGGTGATTATTATTGACCGTAAAAATATTTAGACTTATGTGTTTTTTTTTGTTTTTTTCAATCAAACAAGTAAAAAGTTTTCTTTCACAAAACAAAAAAGGGCCTGACATTCTATTCCTTTTTTTTCTTTTCTCTTTTCCAAAAAAAAAAAAATATAATCGATAATTACATAACTCATCTTATTTTCTATTCTTGAGTGCATTTTTTTATTCTTAACAATGAGAACTACCAATATATATATATATATATAGTATACTGGAGACTTTTTTTCAGACATTTCCAATCTCATAATCCTCATAATACAACCACATAATAAGGAAACTGTCAATCATGTAACATTTTTATATACACCCTTCTACATCAACTTCTCAAAAGAACCTCTCATTTACTACTACTACTAATAATAAAAAAGTTTATTTTTCAATACTCTAGCAAGAAATTAAGAGGAAAAATAATAATTAATTAAACATATACTTTAATATAAATATAAAATTTAAGAATTTTAATTACATTATTGAGTCTACTTTTTCTAGTTTATTAGGGTTTATGGTACTAATTCTTTTCTTGATATTTATAAACAAGTATGCAAATGATTGATCTATTTATTTTAATTCTATAGACTTTGAGTCTATATAAGAGTTTAAAAATAAATTATTCTACAAGTATTTCAAATTCATTCCTTGTTGAAATGAATGAATTCTTTTATTTTTATGTCATAGTCATTTTAGGAGCTCAGGTCTAAATTGAATCATTTGAACTTCAAAAGTTTTACTAGAAAAAGACTTTAATGGAGTTGAGATTCAAACAATATCTTTGAGACTTTGAAAGAGCCAAGATCACTACTACGTGACCAATATCTTCAAAAATTTGTCTTGAGAACCCCATAACTAGTGTATGTATATATCTTTCTAAATTACCCATTAACAGGTATTTTGATTAATAAATGTTCTTTTTAAGTCATTAATCATGACATACTTATAAAGTTATTCTGATACATTAACCAAATACATTAAATTCATCTTCTAAAGATAATAATTTTTAAAAAAGTTGTCATTTTAGTCTTTTATCTATTATTCATTTTTTTTTTTTTGTACATTTACATTCTCAAAAAAGACAGAAAATTAGTTAGAAATTTACAAGAGTGTTAAAATATACTCCAGTTACTTTTGAAAACTCCATTGGTGTTGAAAATATATATCCTATGTACTTGAATAAGTACTTCCTTTTAAAATGGATACCCAATATCGAATTTTATATTTAATATGTATTCAGATATACATTTTTGACATTATATAAAATATAAGGTTGTTATTTGATCTAAAGTCAAGTTTGTTTTATTCTTCATAAAAAAATATTATATATTATATTTTTTGAGATTTGTATGTACACAAATCGGCATATCAATCACACTTACATACTATATATTTTGATATTTGGAGCCTGTCACCTAACAGACCCTATTTCCTTCATTCTAAATAAAAAATACTTAATACCCTCTCAATGAAAACTGAATTTATTTATTTATATTACCATATCTAATTTACAGGGCTTTAAGGAGAATCAAAAGTTGACACATTAAAAAAAAAATCTCAACCATTTCTTATCAATTTTATTAAAATTAATTCAAGCATTACTCTAAATAAAAAAAATGAATAAATTAATGGTAATTTGATTGCAAAATTCAAACCCCTTACAAGTTTAAGCCTAAATATTACTATTCGAAAAAAAATATTTAAATTAGATATTTTTGGACTTTTATTCCCTTTGTAATTTGTAAATTATATTTTTTGTTTATGACACGAAATAGTTAAGAGTTAGCCCCGGTATTTAAAAAAAAAAATCTTAGTGATTTATGCACGGATATATTCGTTGGACGGATAAATGATATTTATAATGTTCGTAAGAGGTACCACTGTACATGTTCTTGATGATTAAATTATCAGTATAGGTTTAGTATCTCCTCTTTAAGCCTTGTACACAGACATGTCCTTCTTAACACATTAGGAACAGTGAAATTTTGCTCAAGGCTCCACTCTTCAGGCATAGTTAATTTAAAAGATTTAAGACTCTATGCCAAACTTGAAGCTGATAGATCCATTTTTTATTTAACTTCTGAACTTTAACTACATAATCATATAATTTGACGATGATTTTTGCTGATGAAACTCTTTTGTATAAGAGAAAAATGTGTGGCAAATTTGAGTCCGCCTAAATTGGCGAAAGTTCACTTATTTTATTTAACCAGAATAGTCCATATAAAGTCGCACAATATGCTGTAGGGTAGAATAGACTAACATGCTTGTCATAAACAAACAAATATTGTCTGAAAGTGCAGTTGGTTACTCATAAATCCATGTTTTTTTACTGTTCCCTATAGGATATCCATGAACTTTTAAGAATAGCTTTGTACAACTGTCTTGATACTTGTGTGTCTCATAACTTATGTTTCCCCTTGTAATGCCTTGGATATAAAATAATCATACAGAGATATTTCAATTAGAGAACTTTATAAATTATTTTTTTATATTTCTACCGTATGATATTGAAGTGATGTGTTTAAGAAAAAAAAAAATATAACTTAAATTATATATTCTAGAATATAATATAATGGAATATACAGCTTTAGACTATATGAAGCAGATAGATTTAAATAATTGACTTTCAATAAATGTAATCGAACTTTTTTATCATAAATGGATTAGAAATGGGAGAGCCAAGGGAATTTTAAAGAGTTTGAATGACTCAAAAAATACATTAATTGACAAACTGGACATTATTAGTGTATTTTTTATTCTTAATATAATTATTTCACGCTGATTTACCTTTTTGTCGCCTGTCGATACTCTATATTTCTATTCTCAACGTTGAACAATTTGAATTTGAGTACTATATAATGTTATACCCTCGATCAGTTTGAAGAATAGTTTATTTTGTTCACAAGGTATCAACTCATTTTCTCTCTTTTTTTTTATCAGAAAGGTAGATAAATGCGGTGAGAAAGATATCATTTTGATTAATGATTTGAAGGTACGTGAGCAGATGTGTAATCTTTCAAATCCGCTATAGTTAGTTCATCACATCAGGTGTGATTTTTTGTTTTACAACCATTAAGATAGTCTAATAGTGCAAAGATATCAAAATAGGCATGAACACTTCTTAGTTAAATTGCATATATATTAAGAAATATTATTTAGGAGTAATGTTCAAATTGAATTCTTGAGAAATATAAATAATAACAAATATAATAATTTATGAATGATAATTAAAAAAATAGAACATTAGTTTCAATATATTACTTTGAAAGAATAATCTTAGAATACGAACTAAATAGATTGTAATAAAGTAAAACAAGCAGATATATATATATACATTAATTTCCATAAAAATTTCAATTAGCATAGAAATGAATAAAAAAATAAACAAAGGAAACACTAAATGCAACAACGAATTAGATTCAATAGTAACAATAGTAAAGTTGTACTATACAGATGAAGAAATCCTTATGCTTACAAGAATTATACAAAAAAAAAATTCTCTTTTAATTTCACTTCAAACAAAAATTTGACGGCAAATAATAAAGTAGAAAAGTAGGAAGAAATTGTGGAAATAATAAAAGTTCTAATAACACTGATCAACAGTCAAAAATCCTAAGGGGTATAAGTATAATACAAGTTATTCAGATTTGTAAACTGATTTCAAATCTGAAGTTTTTCTTAGCTTTTTTGGCCTCTTTTCCAACTTCAACTTCAATTTAAGCCAAGAAGGAATCTCATTTTGTGCATTAAAAAATAAAGATCCACCTGTGTATTTAATGCAAATTCCATTTTCAGTCTTTGTTTTGCCCTAAAGGGATACCCGGAAGCATAGGCGGTGGGAGTAGACCCAAAAGTCAGCCAAAACTTACTCCTTGAATATTACATGAAATGGATGAATAAGGAATGTATTCAAAATCTGATACACGCAGCTTTCAAATGAGATGTTAAGCGCCCGATAAGAATCTTTAGCTAAGAAGAAATCCTCCATCTAAATGTGTAAATTTCTATTCATTTTCGATCAAAAATCCACTAGAAATCAAAGACTCAGAGTAAAAGAGCTATTAAAGTAGTGGCGCGCAGAAGGATTACAAAATCAGCTGAAATCCCTCAATGCGCTACTACTTCCGTCTATTATAATTGTTTTTTAGTAACTCTACTAATTTGGCATTTTTTGTAACATTTGCACTGTCGAGGTTTTTTTTTCTGAAGCAATGACATCAATACAAATTTGCTTATAATAGAAAATAGAAAATGGGAAAAATGGAATAATTAAAGGGAATTTCTCAAAATACAAATTACATGTAAAGAAGTTGATTAGCTTCATTCTTCCATATCAGAATTAAATTTTTCATCTGAATCGACCTTAATCTCGCTTAAACATGTAACAAAAGTTATTATAATGATGCATGTATGACACAAGTTCTAACTCCTTATGCCATGTTATTAAAAATTCTTTTAAATACCTTATATGAAAGCATACTTCAATTACCTTAGATTTATAAAAGTTTTATATATATGTATGTATGTATGTATTTTCTAAAAGTTTTTACTCCCCTACACTCAAACAGACTTTTATATAAAGTTTGTACCCCCTTTTTCGTGAATAAATATTTTAAAAATTAAATAAATAAATTAAAACACATTGTTATTAATTGGAATTTTTGTGGGAGATTTTGTAATACTTTTCCTTGATATAAAGATCTTAATACAACAAAATGGTTACTCAGCCCTTTTTCGTCAGCATTAATTTAAAACCTGTTCTTAAATACATAATGGTATGAAGAATAAAGAAGTCAAGGAATTTTTACATATTCATTTTTAAAATCTGTTGTTAAAATCACATTAAATTTGTCAAAAATATGTGAATATAAGACAAACATATTCATTAAATACGTTGAAGGGAAATTAAAGCTACTTATGACGTAATTTCATAACATTTTAATAATAATCTACAAGCTTATAGTTAAACATATTACACTCAAAGCTGTACAACAACTCTGGAATTTCTGAATGAAATCACGAAAAAAATACTTTATGTATTCTTTAGTAGGTCTATGATTGAATTTCATAAGTAAGAGTATCTGTACTCTATATTAATATGAGACATTTTGTTCAATATAGAGTTCAAATCTAGTTCAAAAATCAAGGTCGACCCTAGAGCATTGAAATCAAGACTGACTCAACGCATAAGTATATTTGTTTTTCTTTTTTTAAAACCTGACTCGCCAACACTTGCGAGTACCCATACTCAATCCACGACTAGAGCCTGATCTAATCCGAGATTATACAAATTGTGCTTCATTGAGGAAAAAGGTGGTATGTATAGAACTTAGAACCGTTTGTATGACTAATCAAAGAGCCTGAATTGATTGATTATTCCATGTTCACTTAATGAAGATTCAGGAGAAGTAAGACATTTTCCAATCAGGTCGTGACTCCGGATTTAATCTCTTTAGGTCAACCTTAGAGAAAAAGCTATTATACATTTAATACAATGTATGTATCTATCCAATAATTATAGGGGAACAATATGAAAAATATAGTAATGTCAACATTTTTAAAATAAAATTTCACTTTATATGGGTTAAAATTAATTACACGAACTAAATGAACACAACAGCTTGTGCCATATAGCCAAGTGTTTATCCACTAATTTTATTTGTTACCTAGTATCATCTATATGTGTGACATCTGACTTGTTTCAATTTGACGTTTTTTATCTGCAGTCAAGGAAGTCAAGTCAGGTTTTAGTCAATGGTTATCTATCAGTGAGGTTTTCAACCTACCCGAGAAGACTGGTTAAAGTCCTTTTCATCATGGTTATTGATCTTTTTATTTTGAGAAAAAAGTGTATAAAAATATTTGTGCCTCGGATAAAACCTCTTTGTAGTAGACATCAGGCCCAACAAGGGTCTTATTAGTTGCCTGTAATTGAATTTATTTAATCTGATAATAGAAATGTTATACACATAATAAAATGGATTTTATTTGATTATTAAATCGGTAGTTAGATTCTTTACTTTTATTTAAAAGACACAAGTTTGTATGAAGTACTTCTTCAATACTGATATTGCTTTATAATACAAAACAACTAATGGAAGGGGGAAAGGAATGAAAACACATGATGAAGAAGGACCAGATTTTCAACATCTAAAAACGGCCATAGGTGGTCATTTTTACACCTAGTATTTGAGCTAGATAATTGATCAAAATTTATATCTGAAAGTTTAATGAAGATAATATCTTGTTAGGTCATTTTGTGAGGACGAGTCAGCTCCAGCAACAGCCCCGCTCATTGATGCTGCATTAGTACAAAGAGATACAATCTCTGTTATGACATCTATTTGCGGTTATGGAGGCTTGAACTTCTCTACGGCCTCCTAAGTTCCCATCAGAGATTTCAGCGAAATCTGCCCTGTGCTGGGTTAAACTGTCTAAGCTGTTTAAATGGCTAAATCAGCTGCTGTATATTTCAATGCAGCTAAAATATGTAGAAAGCAGGCTAGAATAATCAATCAAAAACATTGTACTGTACATTGACACGCCTTGATATCATTGTTATATAGCCTACATATAATTCGATTATCATATTATGCTTATTAAAGATCAGATAATATGTGACCGAAATTTAAATCATTTGTCCGGTAAATTGAAGCCTGCCGGTCAAGTTCTCCGATGCCAACTTTTTTTAGCGGAAACTCTGTACTCAACATCATATCCTTTTTATGTGACAAATAAAACGTATGATTGATATAGGTCATTTGTGTAAGGTTGACCAGTCTTGGCCAAAATAGCTCAATGTAACAATATTTCTACAACTTTTTTTAGTGCAATTTGAATTTTAAAACATGTCAATAGAATTTAATACATTAATTAATTTTTAGAAAAAGTCCAGAACCAAGAGGAATTTATTTTTATATTTAACTAAGTTATTATGCTATCAAATTTTGAAATCGTTAAAATGACTGTCTTACCCATTGTTTTCTAGTGTTTATCAATCCCCATCTCAAATTTTCTATTTAAGTCTTTTAAATTTTTTTAGTTACCAATGAAACTAATTGGTGATTCTGGTTCACACTCTAACACGGTATGTAATTATCGATAATGTTGCTACATATCAGTTTTATATGTATAGATAAATACATTTCATGTTACAAAATAATAAATAAGAAAAAAGTAACCGAGTGTCATGTTAATATCATTGGCATTGTATCAGATATATATTAAAAAAAGTTATAGAGTGAAATCCCTACTTATTGATAGGGAGATGCTGATACTGTTTGTATACATATTAGAGTGTTTGCTATTTGTAATTTTTTTTTTATCAAATCTACAATTATCAAACATCACTAGTTGTGGTTTGGTATGGGTTAGAATACCTGGAAATATTCTGTCTCTACCTTTAAAAACCATTATCTGCCACCCATTCAAAGTTATGATATGAACAGGAAGTTCTATAAAATAGCATCAATTGTAATTGAGGGAAAAAAGTACTATACTTAAATGTTTCCAATGAGAAAGGAAATTTTTTTTGTATAATTTTTTTCTTTATTAGCAAAAAAAAAATAGATTTTATTAGTTATCGATATAGCGCAATAAATAATGCTTACACATTTATCTATAAAATCTTATTTTTTTCTACTTTACCCTACTTTTCTATATGTTCAATTATATTTTTGTAGCATTAAGATAGTCTAAGAAAGAAAGAAAAAACTTAAGTTTTTTATAAGTTTAGTTTTATATAGCTCTAATTTATAATTCTAGTAGATGTAATGAAATTTATAATTCTTGAACAAGTTACTTAATGAAATCAAATTTTTGCTCTTGGTTGATGAATTTTTGATGACTTTTCTTTTTGTCAGAACTTTTCATTGATTCTTTGTACACTTTGGGAATGACATGGGATATGAGGAAGGTATAAATATTTTTTTGTACTTATATATATTTTAATATTTGGTGATTTATCATTTTAAATGTAAAAGGCTGTTGGGTCTAGTAGGGACTGTGCTTCAGTTAATGTATAGAGCTTTTTGGATTTAAGCCTAAAAATTCTTTTTGTGGAATAAATGATCTTAATTAGAATATTCTTCATCTATGCTCGAAACTTTTGTACGAATTCAATATCTGGAACAACTTTCTTTGATTGTTACGAACATTATTGGATCTATGTATCAAGAAATGTTAGAAAATTGAGAATCCACCAGTCAAATATCTGTCATTTTGGCATCAGAGTAATCGAAAAAAAATTCTTAAATGGGAATTCATTCATATGAAGTACACAAATTTAATGGCAAACCAATTTTTGTTCAATGAGCCTTGTCACTCCAGCACAATATCCAGAGTAGATAGGTACACCACCGTCACTAGCGATTACTTTAAACAAAATAACACAGTAGGATTCACCAATTATAGTTAGGAATGTAAATTATATGCAAATTGGGCTTGTAATAAAAAAAGAAAGAGAAAATCAACCTGGCAACCCTGACAATTTAATGAATGTTGAGGGGGGAAGCAGCTTGAGCTGTCATGACGTTTTACTGAGCTACAAGCTGCTATTTTCCTTTATAAATGTATACAAATGAAAACATCAAACCACAAACATAACAATACGTTACTCCAGATTCATTATTATATTCACAAATATCATTAACTCCATTCTCCTCAATGAATGATATCCATTTTTTAACTTTTCCTATGTTCCTCTCCATGATATAATCTTTGCAGACTGTTCTTTTCTTGTAAAACATTATGTTGAGGTAAAGTTGATGTTACCTTCTTAATGGGAAAAAAAAGTGATAACAGCTTCGGAAAACAAAAAGACCTGTTTGAAGAGCCAACTCCACTTTTTTATCACATGCCTGATTTGCATATGATTTACATTCCTAATGATAGTATGTAGCTCCTTGGCTTTTTCATATTTTTCTTGATATGGAAGTGAAATGATTATTATAAATAAAGTCGTGCATTGATATAACTGCTCAGTGTTTTTAAAATGCTTCCTGTTTATGGTTTATTAATAAACGTTTTATCTTTACCCCCATCAAAATTCATACAGAGAATACTTTTTTTTTGTCATGGTGTTTTTGGAGTAACTTTTGCTCTTTTTTTCTGCCTGGGAGTATTAGACTTTTGAAGTGAATAATAAAATTTCTGGAGGAGAAAGCTTTAGATTCTTAAGAATGGCATTCACATATTATACAGTGTGAACTCGTTACAGGCATACCAGTTCTCACAAGTACTTCTTCCCTTGAATTTTAAAAGTTACTTCATTTGTTTCTTTGTTTTTCATAAGTTTATTTTTACTTCTCCATTTGTTTTATGCTTAATTTTTTCTTTATTTCCTTTTGAGCAGCCTTGGATATCTGTTCATTCTCATCAAGATTCTTCTTTTAATCAATTCAATTTCCTATAATAAGCTTCTTTTTTTTATACAATCAAGCAATATAGAATGTATTTTTACCATTTGAAATTCTTATTGAAGGGTCAAAAATAAGCCTAAAGGGTCTAAATCAACCCCTAATTATTATAATATAGTCTTGATCTTGAATAACACTATAGATTCTATAAAATTTTTACTGAAGACACAATAATATTCAGGGTATATTATACGTAACCTGTAGGTTTAAACTGATTACGAATACAGCAAATAATAAATAATTTATATAATAAAATGACGTATTAAAGTTTTGTTAACAAATGCTACAGATTGAAAAATGTAGTACTTACAGTATCTGATCTTAATTTATTTATTTGACAAAGTATCTTTAGAGATTGAAAATATTTATATTCATACAAAAGGAAGAATTAAAATGTTCAATTTTAGACTATGAGGTGAAGATATTTCATACAGAAGTAACTAATTTGTAATTCTTTTCAAATGATTTTTTTATTTATGTGAATAAATTGAAAAGATAAAAAAACCCATTGTTTACTTAGAAAGTTTATAATTATTTTAAGTAGAAACTATATTTATTCAACCTGAGTTAGTTCAAACGAGGAGGAAAAAGAAGAAGCAAATATATATTAATTAAATCTAAGTTATACCTATTTTATTATAAACATATTTTTAATATGTATATATTTTTTCTCTCTCTACTCAAGGTACATTGGATATAATGAATATTAAAAAAGAATAATAATCCAGTGAAGAGGGATTTATGTGAAGGAAAACCAATTGTACGAGCGCTTACAATCATTCATTATAGGAAACAAAAATGGATCACATCATGTGGTGGATCTCAATTATAACACTTTTATTACATCAAGGTAAGAGTCAATTTAGTAATACGTAGTTTTTTTGTACGAGGACAAAATCTAAAGGGAGAAATGAGATAATCATTTGAGATAATTTGTTTGTAAATTGAAGTTTTTTTCCTCCTCCTTTCTCTTACTCTCATGCTCTTGGCATTTCTGTAAAAACTTATTTTTCTTCAGAAATATTCATTATAATCTTTCATACTCCAGTTGAGATGTCTATCTTAAGAAATGGAGAGTTTTTATTTTCTTAGGTAAGCATTTTATTAAGTCATCAAAATATGTATCTTAATTTTTTATGAGTAACAAATATATATATATATATAATGTGGACTATACATATATATAGTCTCAATAGAACAAAAGTGTATGATTTGTCCAATAAAATACATCAAGAGCATGTAATTTTTTGTAGAATATGTTTAATTTGTCCGCCGATATTTTGACTCCAGTCTTTTGAAACCTTATATAATTTCAACACAGAATTTACCACCAGAACAATGTTTGGACATCAAGTCAAATTGATATCGGTACTATCATTTTCAGCAAGTATCAAAATACTTTGAAAGATTATACACATTAAATGAACATCCAATGTATTTCTATTTATATATTCTTAGTATGACAGTGCTTTAACTTTGACTGATTAAACCCATGCTACGTACTTATTTTGCATGGGGGCAGAAGTGTTATTATTTTTAATTTGTTCTTAAACAAATAAAATTTATATTTCTAGAGCAAACTTTGAATAATATTAACTATAAGAAAAAAAAGCTCAACATTTTCGACATAATCTAAGCTATCATGAATCGTATACTAAATACAAATATTAGAGGGAAGCAAAAGTTTCTCGAGAATGACATGTTATTGTACTTAAATACGATTAATTTAAAAAATAAAACTACATAAGCTATTAAATACAGTCTTTAAT